>JAAEAF010005691.1:0-58612 GCA_011037195.1 Triatoma infestans | reverse complement strand
AAATAATATAGAGTTACTATCTTTTCAATTCCAGGATATGTTGGCATAGAATTTAATTAGATGACGGATACATTATGGGAAGGAGTGAACAAGAAGAATAATGAGGATGAAGCCAAGCGACCAATACTCCGGAGAAGCCGTCCAAGACTTGTATTGTAATTCTTTACAAATAAAAAAGGTAAATGAAAAAACAAATGTAAACAAGGAAATGTAAAGCGCAAGAAATGTGATCGATTTTTAAAGGATTACTTAGTATACCAAGGTGAAATAAATCTCGCAAATATGGTTGTTGAGAAATCTAATGTAAATTTGGAACTCGGGGCCTCCATAGGGAAGTTTAGCAGTCAGGCTGACTATGGACTACCTCATCTATCATTAAAAAACGTTAGGAATGAGGCGAGAAAGATTTCTGATCCCTGATTAGGCGTCTAGGTTGTGGGCGCTAAATTTCAGGAATCGCTTGCGAGCATAATGCACGCACTCTACAAGAAGGTGAAACGGTGCCTCGTCATGAAGATAAATTTCGTTTAAGTACTGTAGGTTTATAGCTCTTTACGTACCACTTTTATTCGAAACATTTCTACCGGAAACATTGGCTTAAAGGGCTCCCTTAGAAACTGTGACCTTCAATTTCAAATTTTATATAGAATTGTTGAATGAAAAACTCACTTGCTACATAGATGAATCCAAACAGTTTTTACAAAAAAAGACTCAGACAACATGAACTAGACATTATTAACGAAAAAAAATTGACAGCACTGCTTTCTCTCTAAGCGTGTTCTGACTTTCGATTTCCAAAACCATCGATTTCAATAACTCTTCCTTTTTAACCACTTACCGCAACCATTCAAAACGTCTTCTATCCAAGTCCTTACAAATTCACCTTCATCCAAACTCTATCTCTAATTTTAAAATAGACAAAGAAATCATAACTTCAACTTAATAATGTAATGGGTTCAGATGTCTTGGAGAGGTGTGATGATGTGATGAATAGTTGGGAGTTAGTTAGAGATTTTAGAGAGTTGTTACTCGGAATATGAATTACTAATTTACGAAAATTGATATATATGTATATTTTAACAATAATTTAAACGTTTGAAAAGATAAACTACAATTAATTTAGAATGATTTAAATTGTAACTAGAATGCATTAACTATAATGATTGATAATTAATATATGTTTAAATACTTAGATAGGGACGCGCTCCGGTGTATGAATTATGTCACTGGTAGAATCTTGATGTTACGCTGATGAAATACTGAAGAATAGTCCTCCCACTTCCTGTAGAGATGCCTTATATTGCCATCCCCACACATTGACAAGTCTTGTAATTACGGGTCACACTCAAACATCTCTTGCCGTGTGTTGACCCTTGGTCTTGAACAGGTGTTGGCGGTTATCAAAGGACTGTAGCCAGGTGGTCGGTCTTGAGTGTTTGTTTATTGCCGTGTGTTGACCCTAGGTCTTGAATACGTCGGTGAACAGGTGTGGCGACAGGTGATGGTAGTTATCAAAGGACTGTAGCCAGGTAATCGGTCTTTAGAGTGATTTGTTGACCCTTGTGAAAGCGGTGTGTCTTTGGCGGGCGGTCCTTTGACCGTGAACTGACCGCGACTGGCTGGCACCACTAGTTATAATTTTTATAATTAAAAATTATATATTTCTGTTATCATTCCTTCTTGTTATCACATTACAATAACAATATTTTTCGAACGCTAAATAAAGACACTCGTTAGTAAATTGTTCTTTCAAATTTGAAATTGCCGCGCCTCACTATGAAACATTTTGCTTATCCCTCCCACTTTTTAAACAGTTTTTTTGTTTTAAATATTAAAAAATCCACTCTTTTCATTTCACTCTTCAAAATGTTCCCAACGTACACTCTTCTCCTACCCTAATGAGGTATTTTTATCTGTTTTAAATTTTCTCTGATGGTTAATATCATTTTATTTAATTTACTGTCATTTCTGTGTTATAATTTCTTCTGTTAATATTTCATTAATGCATTTATAAATGACGAGTAGTTACTCTACTCTACTATATAACCTACTCTTAAATATGAGAAAATATAAGTTTCCAAAAATTTAAAATACCTTAAAAATAAATCTTGATAAAAAATATAAAAGTAAAAACTTGGTTTCAGAAATCAGGTTTCGTTGAAATCAGGAAGAAAGATGTTCATTTTATTTTTTTATTATTTTGATTAATTTTCAATTTATTTTATTTATTTATTTTTTCATGTACTTTGAAGATACGTAAATGTCATTGTTATTTTTAATGTAATCTCCAATGTTTTTGATTTGTAGTTTTCTTTTGATCGTGTGTATCTTCCTTTTGTTTTTACGCCAAGCTAACTGTGCGTTTATATTAATGTATTTATTATTTGGGTGTTATATATATTCTATTATAGGGAAATTGCACAGAACCAACTCTATTTGTATGGGGGCTCTCCCTGATGGCAAATAAAACAAATTATTATTATTATATTTCATTAATTTAAATTTTTCTTTTTTTTTTTGTTTTGTTATAAATCTATGCACTTTTTCTTAACTACAATACTGAAGGGTAAAGACAGACACGACGGCTTTAACCGAAGCGTTTCACGAGTCGGTAGCGTTCTAACAAACCAAATTGAGCTGTTTTATTAAGCGATTTGTGCAGTGATCGATGCGGTTTGCAGTATGGACGACGTGGAGTATTTGTCAATATTGCATTTGCATTAGAAAATTTATAAAAAAAAAAAAAAAAATAACACGAAGAATGTGGATACATCCAACTATCAAAGAAAGTAACAAAAACAGCATTTTCATATGTTGTTTGCTGAAGTTCAAAGAGACGATGAATAATTTTTCAACTTCATAAGATATAGCGGAATAGTTTTGATGAGTTATTCAGAATTTACCAAGAAAAGCTAATCAAAGTAGGATACTTTTTCCTTATATCCCAAAGTACCGGTCGATTTTCTACTTCGTTTATTAGCTTTTTTGCATCAAATTTTTCTCCAGCTATTTGTAAACACAAAACGAGTCAAAAACGCCCGTGTCTGAACAGAGCCATCAGACATACGTTAAAACACCCTTCGGGTTACTTCGGGCAAGTTTACCCTTAGCAGGAAGTATAGGTCTCTCAGACCGTTAGAAAAATTTCTTACTATTAAGTTGGCATTCCTTAAAGGCGCTCCGCTTTGTGAACTTTAGTACCTTCTTATTGGTTATCCATAAGTTTAGGTGTGAGTTTACATTACCAAATTTTATTTTTTTTAAAGAGTTTTTTGGTAACCTTCTAAACACTACCAGGTATTAAAGACCGCTACTTCTATTTGTGTAAGTAATTTATAGGTTTGTCAGACCGTGTACTTCTTTTCAAGTAATTTTTTTTTTTTTTTTAAGTTTGTTTTAAGTTTTTGTTTATTTTATTTTAAGTTATTGTACTGTCATTTTCCCCTAGACATAAAATGGCTTCTCAAGACATACGTTTTTTCCAAGCGATCCTGACTATAATTCGAAAATTGAGGCATATTTACGAAAATTAGACGAGGAATCTGAAAATGAAGATGATGATGTATTAGGAGATATAATTTCCGATTCTGAAGACGACCCAGATTATGTAGGCAATGAGGAAGAATCTCACACCTCCAGCTGCGCAAGCAATGACGAGCTGGAAGAAGAGCCAAGCTCTGAATTAGCTAATGCGACACTTCAGCAGCATCTGCGTGAAAAATTGGTCGGTAAGTCCGGGTTTGAATGGAGATCAAAACAACCTTGCGCCGTGCAGCGAACACCTGCTCACAACATTATCAAAGGTTTGCCTGGCCTATTAGCACCTGCGAAAGCTCTAGGTGAATATGCATCAAGCGAGGAAATCTGGAATTTACTTTTTGATACCACCATCATAAAAGAAATAGTAAAGTGGACCAATGAGAAATTGGAATACTTTCATAACGCAGCAGAGTCCCATCAAAAATCAAATTTTCGACTTACTGATGAGCTTGAGATAAAAGCTTTGATAAGTGCACTGATGTTAACGTCGATTTACAAATCGGGACGTGAAAACATGTTTTCATTATTCAAAACTGGTCCCTGTGGGCGGCCTATTTTTCGTGCACTAATGTCTGCAAAGAGATTCCAAATTTTATTACTGCCTTTGCGATTTGACAACACCAACGACCGTAATGTTCGTAAGGAAACAGATCCAGCTGCCGCAATTTCTTTCATATTCAACAATTTCTTTAGAAACTGTCAAAAAGTTTCAAAAATTATGTTGTTAAAAGTAATGTTATTTGTTAAAAGTAATGTTATTTTCATTAAATTTAAAAGTTTTATATTTCAATAGCCAAAAAAAAATATTTTAATTGAGTTATGTTTATTTGAAGAAACCTTTAACATAGCGGTCTTCCAGACCTATACTTCCACAAACGTTGCTGAAATACATTCTTCTCACCAAGGGTTAAACCGACTCGATTCCTCTCCCACACATAATCACCGACGCTGTTTTAAAAACCGCCCCGCACGAAACGTTCGTCAGCGCTGTGTATGTTTTACACTATTATGATACAGTCTATGACCTACCGAGTCGTGGGCACCCTAACAACAATGTTTTTTTTTTTTCTTCAATAAATTTTACCGAGCTCCTGAAGAAGGCCACCAATGGTACTACCCGAAACGTAGAGCAACAAAGGATTTTTCTTTTTTCCTTTAAAACTCCTCTGGGCCATTATCGTACAAACATCCTCATTATAATCGTTGAATTTTTACTTTCTCTTACTCCTAGTAAGAGGAAGTATTGTAATCGTGTCAAATTTTCGATATCGAGTTTTCACCGGAAATATCCGTTTTGAGGTCCCCTGAGTCCAAAAAAGTGTTTTTTAGCAAATGGTCTGTGTGTGTGTGTGTGTGTCCGTGTGTCCGTGTGTGTGTGTGTGTGTATGTATGTATGTGAACAGCATAGCTCAAAAACGAAAAACAGTAGAAAGTTGAAACTTGATATTCCGTTTAGGTATCACTGTGGGATCTGACACTACGTTATCTGTCTAAATTCCTCAACCGGAAGTACAACTTTACTAGTTGGATTTTTTACTTTTTTGCGATTTTCTCAAAAATGGCTCCGACGATTTTCTTTAAACTTTAAAAATCAACCACACATACAAAGAGCTACAACTTTTATTTGAAACATTTCTCCGGGAAAATGCAGTGAAGGGCACTTTTGGGGGAGGGGGGGTTATGTTTCTATATAAAGTGCTATTTCAGTTTATTAGAAAATTCTGTCATCTAAATAATTTTAATTAGAATTAAATATGTTATTGAAATTCCGAGTTTGGAAAAAATCGGATGACCGGAAGTGCAATTACTTTACCACTTTACTAAATGATTTATTCACTTTTTCGCAATTTTCCTCAAAAATGGCTCCTGATTTTTTTGAAACTTCGTATATAAACTAAACATGCAAAGATCTACAACTTTTATCTAAAACATTTCTCTGGAAAAATTCTTTTAAGGGCACTTTTAGGGGAGGGGTGGGGTTAGATTTTCATCAAAGTGCTATCCTAGTTGATTATACAATTCTATCATCCAAACATAATTAGTTAGAAATAAATAGATGGCTGAAATTCCGAGTTTCAAGAAAATTAGTAAACCGGAAGTGCGCTTTTACTGAACAGTTTTTTCAGTTTTCGGACGAATTTCATTAAGTTTGGCACACAAAGTATAAAATTTGTCAATTATCATTTTGAGAACTGGAGTAAGAGAAAGTTGTGTGAGTGTTTCACACCAGATTTTTTTTTTTTTTTTTTTTGGCGCTCTCTTTTAGACTAATGATTAGTGAAGTAATTTTAACTATTATCTACCTTGGGTTATATATATACATACCTTTCTTCACTGTATTTATGCTAACTTTAAGTACAATTAACCAGGTTTAAGGAAAATATATCAAATTTATAATTGTATTAAGTGCAGCCAATCCAAAGTCATGTCAGTGTTTCACATCAGATTTCTTTATTTATTTATTTTTTTTCTCATGACGTTGAATTTACCCAGTTTCAAAAAAAAAATATATATCTTTTTAAGGATATAATATTGTCCTATGAAATGTAGTACAACAATATTAAAAATATATTATAATAAATTAAAAATTAAAAAAAACAAAAACAAAACAAAAAAACGTTTGTTTAATATAGAATCTGCCAAGCCTAGTGACATTTAACATTCATTGTTAAAAAGAAAAAAAAAAAATGAAAAATGAATAAAACTGAACAAGTCTGCTATGATGATGATGATTGTTAAGAAATTCTGTGGAAAGTAATAGATTTTTCTTAGAAATGACACAGATAACTAAACAATTTATTTATTTATTAATTTACATACAAATATTGTCAGCATTTTATTTAAGTTTAAATAACATATTATATGTATGTACTATTTTTTTTTTTTTTTTTTTTTTACTTTTTACTTTTTTTCTTTTTTATTTTTTTGTTTTGTTTTATATTATATATATTGCCTATGGCGAGGTGTTTACCTTGGAGAATAGAGCGCCAAGTAGCGATCTGATGCATTTCGCGCGCCAATCTAACATACACCCGAGAAGACAGCTAAATTCTGAAGGTTATATATTAAGGAACTGACCTTGGATATATAGAAAAAATATATATATATATATATACATATAATTTTTTTAATATATCTGCAAATTATTATTTTCCTGCCGGTATTAAAGACCGGAATCATTAGTATCTTAATTAAAAATATTAATTCATATATTAATAACTACCATTTATAATTATTATACTTCAAAGTGATATTACAAAATTACAAATATTCTCTATGGCACTTTAAGATGAATAAATAGATGTGAAGATAATCTAATAGTTTAGTAAATGATTAATGTATTCTTCATTTTATTTTTCTTGCAGTTTACCTTCTTAATGATTCGTTCATTTTGTGCAGTTATTTAGAATACAAGGATTTTTTTTTTTTTTTTTTCACTTTTCACGTAATTTGCAAGGTTAACAGGAATGCACAGAGAAGTTCACACAAAAAAAAAAACATGGTTACTGATAAAAGACAAAGTGATATTATTTCTGATTTATTAGAACTTTAAAAAGTAAAATTTAAATAAAAGCGGCCACTCTCAATAATTATTGCTTTAAAAAATATTTCGATAATTTAATTAAATTCACGGCTTTTTCCACATATTTCTAACAGTCTCAAAATGAATGTTCCAAAAAAAAGCAAATACGACTTTCCTTTATGCAATTATGTATATAATTACTAGCTAAACACGACCACGCTTCGCTGCGGCTCAGTTTGATTTTAATTATAACGGAAGTAAATAGAAGTATTATAGTTAACATAGATTCAGCAAGAAAACACATCATTCAATTTAATATCCTACTTTGCGTTGCTGTGAACTGAAAGGAAAGAAAGAAAAAATGTTTTTAACTGAAAGTCTTTTTTATTTAAAGGTAGTGTAAGGGTGTTGTGAGGAGATGTTGGTTGTTGATGATGATAGATAAACACCTTAAGATTGGTTTAAGATATATAATTGATATGTGTATATAAATAACTGACTGCCAGGGACTTTACACTTTAGAATTTAGAACTGAACTGAACTGACAGACTGACGTGGCTAAAATGATATGTACGGAGTGTGAATCAACAGAATGATGTCTGATGTGTAAGACTGAATTGAACAGAATGATCCTTGTCTGTCTCTCTCTCTCTCTCATATATATATCCACTTGCCGAACCTCTCCTCTCTGTGCGAGAGGGGCTGTTTCTCTCCGCTAGAGGAGATGAGTGGTGGGGGTTCACTACCCCTACAGTAGTGAATGGACTACATTCTTTTGTTTGTCTGTTTTCTGCATAAACATAAAGATCAGATGGTTTACCGACTCTGGAGCATGCGACATGTAATTGCCCATGAGAGAAGCTAAATTCAAACCGCACACTCACAAAAATTGTCCTTGTGCTTTATTGATAGTCATAGGGAACGCAAGGCGTATTGGAAATTGAAGTCGTTTATCCAGTCGTTTAGCTATATCTGTCGGTATGAGTGGTATTCGCGGAAGTAGTGCGTCTTCACCTTTATGAGGTCCAATAGAATTATTGCTTCAATTAGTTTATTCATCAATTTTTTAACTACTGATCGTGTACCATTGCATAACTTTGGCTGATTGATGTTTCGGAGTATAATTGGCACTCCAATTTTCAAATTTAGAATGTGTGGCGGTAATCCGGGAACATCGAGTGAATTAAGAAATTCCCTTGGAAAATTCACAACTTCACTTTGGTCCACACGGACTGAATGGATTTGTATATCACTTTTCACCTGCGATTCTGTTTAGAATGATGTAGTTCATATCGAGTACGTCGACATTTTTAGCCGCTGCAATGGCTCTTCCGCTTAACCATGCGTGATTTTGATAATTTGTTTCGATGCTTTGGAATACCTTGCCTACTAATACTGCGCGAGACTGGTGTGAGGTATTTCGAGACTGATGGCGGTGAGAGGTACATATAAGTAGTTGAGGAAGAGATTCAGATAGCGCGCCACCATTGCAACGCGTCTGAGTGTCTATTTCTGCCAACCTCGCGAAACGCTCGGAATTTCCCGTTTCCGTGGGAACTTCGGAATAAAAAGTATAATATATAAACACTCTTATATAGAAATGCAACATTGTGTAAAAATTTTAAGACAATCCATCGACTACTTTTCGAGTTTTGCGGCCACAAACGTACGGATGCTGAATTTTTATATAATATATTATAGATATAAATATTAATTATAATAAATGTTACATCAAAATTCCGGTGAAGAAAATCAGTTCAACTGAAGTGCAACTTTACTGGACTGTTTTTTTTTTTTTTTGGCTACGTACTCCATAAAGGCACCAACGGATTACATTAAATTTAGGAATGGCTTTGATTTTGATTTGTATGTTGATTTTTATCTTTAGATTTAATTTTGTTGATTTTATGAAGTATCAGAAATATAGTATTAGTGTGTAAACTGAATTTGCTATGTGTTATCACTTATCACACTGTCTGAAAAAACGCATCCTGAAGATAGGCGAACGCCCGAAACCACAAAATGAAGCAGGCTACGACGGAAAATATCTCTGTTGATATCAGAAATATGTTTGATTTATTTTTTTTTCTTTTCCATTATTTGTTTGTTGGTTTTGTAGGTCTCTAAATATACATTTAGAGGACCTTTAACTACATTTAGTTTTTCCCGGCTAAATTGTTTTTAGAGAAATTCTGGCGGGCTGGCAGGTCACGTTTCCCCTCAAAAATTATTGAAGACTACGAAAAATTTTGTAAAAATTATAAGTTTTAAGAAACTAATTGTGATATTTTAATAATTATGTATACATTTCTGTAAATCGCGTGAATGATTCATCAGATTTTTTTTGTTTTAATTACAAATTTATCTGATTTTCAATTTGAAAATATAGAAAGAGAAGAAATTACTACTCTTATCTTCAGATTTCATTAGATTTTTTTCCAAATTAAAAATTATTAGAATTAAAATGCAGTTTAAAAGTTTTACAAGCAGAAAGGAGTTGTAAAGTGTTAGTACGTTGAACAGGTAAGCTGAAGAAATTATGCACGCATTCTATCTGAATAATGTAATGGAATCAGATATTAGATGTATGATTCCTGGAGTAACAGATGTCTTGAAGAGGGCGGAAGTTAGTTTGAGAGATTTGGAAGTTAGTGCTCGAATTATTAAACGGTTTTTTATATAAAAATAAACTGTATTTTAACAATAATTTTAACGTGATAAATGGTAACTAATAACTATAATAAAATACTTAATAATAAATAGAAGATAATAACTGATAATTTAGAATGGTTAAAATAACGAACTAAAGTGCACAACTACGAGAATGATAAGTTGAATATAACTGTGAATTGCCGCTCGTGTATAGTTTGGTCGTAGATGATATAATAATGCTCTCGTCGTATATCATAGAGTTTATATATACTGTTGTTCACACTCACACCAAGACATCTGTCTTAGTGTGCGGCCTTGTGCGACCTTCGTAGTTTGCTGCCCTTATTTAGTGGCCTTTTGATGTGAGAATTGATGAAAAGGCTTTGTTGTTTGTTTGGCTGACCGCAGCTGTCGGCGACCAACAGTGTTACTGTTTTCACCCTTTGTGGCTGGAACCACTAGTTGTAAATTATTTCTTTGGTGTACTTTGCCGATGTCAATGACTTTGCCTGATGTAATGACATGGCAAAGTCATTGACAATAAAATATATCCTTTCAACGAGAATTTTACAGCACTAAGCCTGATAAAGACTTGCTCGAACAAAACTGGTTGGAAGAGCCAAACAAATTATGGTAGTTATTGCCGGACTCTCATACCTTTTGATGAAGAATGAACTATAGTCCCAACGTTTCTCTATTTAACTGGTTTCTTAATCAGGAAATCTTCCAACTGCAAATGCAAGTTTTCTTTGGAATAGAAAAAGATAGATTGTTATAGGGTATGAATGCACTGCGACCTGAAAGATCAGTTCAGTCCTACAAGCCTTCTCAGTGCACTCACTTCCCATCACCGGGCACTGATCTGTTTATCTGTACAGTTTGTTTGTGAATGAAAAAACAAACAAATAGTTCTGACTTGTGAGATGAAGATATTTGATTTGCAAAATATTAATAATTTTTATTAATTATTCTGACTATTATTAAACAAGTTCTTGGTAATTCAGTTTTACTGAAAGTATTAAATGCATTACTGAAAACTATTATTATTTATTTAAAAAAGATTATATTGGTAGGATAAAGTACAAATTATATCAACAAATAAAGAAAATGACTTCAATTTATACTGGTAAATGTTATAAGAGCGTGTGTGCAAGTGTTATTTATGATGTTAAATTTAACAAGGAACATTAAACTAAATATAGGGTAGTATTTAAGTGAAGAATCGCTCTATATAAATAGCACAATATAGGACACATGTCGCTAGAATTTAGGGAGAAACTGTAAGCATTCTAGAGGGTTTAGTCAGGGATAACAAAAGCATACCGAATAGTTTGGCTAGGTAATTATCAGGAATGTTACCGACGAGGGTGTGGAACCATGTGCACAATTTACTATTGTTATCAAACAAAACTTATCTTACTATATTATGGTTGAAATTTTGTATGTCTCTTATAATAAATTTATTTGAAATAAAAGTACACATATATTTAGAAGAATATATTATTTCGTTTATAAAATTAAAGCTTAATCAATAAAAAAAGGAGACGAACATATCCTTTAATCACATTATCGACTTTAATTGCCTTGTTTTTACTCGGGAATTACCAAATGATAGAAAACTTTTGGTATTTTTATCTGCAAGTGCTTCTGTCTGTCTGAATCTAACTTTGTTCACATTCTCGAGAATACGGCATTAAATTTGGCACACTATTTTGACATTTTTTTCCGAAACTGATTCAAATGAGGAGATCTAATATAATGGAGTTGTTGAGGAGAGAAATTAGATTTGATTAAATGAACGAGATATAAGGACACTAAAATAATGTAGCTAATTTTACACTAACTACACTGGACTTTATAATGAAAATGATAGAATGAATGGTGTGAGTAAAGATATGACACGATGCGATGTACAGTTGTATGGTTGTATCTGATAGATATCCTCTAGATAGATTCCCACTGGCTTATATACACAGGTTCTCCCACTCTAGCCTGCCTAAGTCAGAGAGTAGTCTCTGTTAACCAGAGAGGGCCTCTCTTCTCTCTGCTATGGTTGCATTATCTTTGGGTTACCATTACATCATGGAGTTGTTGAGGAGAGAAATTAGGTTTGATTAAATGAACGAGATATGAAGACACTAATATAATGTAGCTAAGTTTACACTAACTGCACTGGACTTTATAATGAAAATGATAGAATGAATGGTGTGAGTAAAGATATGACACGATGCGATGTATAGTTGTATGGTTGTATCTGATAGATTCTCTAGATAGATTCCCACTGGCTTATATACACAGGTTCTCCCACTCTAGCCTGCCTAAGTCAGAGAGTAGTCTCTGTTAACCAGAGAGAGCCTCTCTTCTCTCTGCTGTGGTTGCATTATCTTTGCGGTACCATTACATCTAATAAAACGGCATTCCTAAATTTAATATATATGTCTTCGAATATTTTAGTTTAGGGGGAAAATGATTGGAACTTAATTCTATCAAAATTATGGTTATAGTTGTGTTTTCTGAATTCAACATTACTGATTAATTTGGTATCATTAACTTGTTAAATTCCATTTAATTGATTCGAAGGTGTTATCTCTTGCTTTACCAGCAAAGCAAGAAGGGATTCTCACGTGGCTGTACCTTGACCTGCGTCAGCACCTGACCCTAAGCCACCATATCTCTAGCTTTTCTTCTCCACTGTCTTATGTCCAGTTCTTGGAAATCCTCTTCCGCATTGCACATTCAACGTAGCCTAGGTCTCCTCCTAGGTCTAGTATCTCCGGGGTAACCCTCCAGCGTTCTTCGTGCCGCTTCTTATTCTCCATCCTATACATATGTGCCATCCAACGCAACCTTCCCTGCTTGACCGCAGACACTATATCCTCTTCCTCGTACAACTCTTTTAACGCCGCGTTTCTTCGGCACCTTCAGACACAATCTTGGCACCACTGATCCATAGAATATCCTCAATATCTTTCTCTCCCAACGGTTCAATTGCCTCAACGTCCTCACTCCGAGACTTATGTTACAACGGGTCTAAGGACTGACTTGTAGATCGTTAATTTGGTCTTTCTTGAAAGGGATTTATTATAGAATGTTCGCCTTAATGCTCATATATTTACGCACATATTAATAAAATAATTCAAAGATTTAACTTATCCCTGAAATAAGTACAATCATTAAGCAGATTTTTGCAAGTCGACTTTTATCATTAGTTTTCAGCAGATCATAGTGATCTTTCTTCCGGTAAGAAATACTAGACCACATATGTCAAGAATTTTTCTAACATTTTTGCAGTTAGAACACATAGATATTGTGGCTTGGCCAGCATGTGCTCTCGATTTAAACTTACAGATCATGTATGGACTAAGTTGGGCCACCTAAATACGTTTCTCTCAATTGACAAGCCATTTTGGAGATCAATAACAAGCCTGAGATAAGATACCTGAATGATTGTGCAACTGGGATATATCATATTGAAATTCCTCTTTAATTTTATACTCTTATTACTGAAATCATTTACTGCTTAGGTTAATAATATGAGAAAATTTATAAGAAGCATTTAAATGTATTTTGAAATAATTCACATAAAGCTAATCTTTATAAGAATGCGAGGGAGGAATACTACTTACTTATTCTATTATTCATCAATGAAAAGCCCACAGATATTATTAATTATTGCGTCTGTATTCCAGACTTATTTATAGCATTCTCTTGAATTAAATGGCGAAAAATCTTTTGTAAAATTGATAATTCATTAAGAAGATTTAAAAGATACCAAATATTTCAAAGCCACTTCTGTTTCGTAACAATTGAATATAAGGCCTAATCAAAAACATGTGCCTATTACAACAAAAGCAGCAAAATGAGAAGGGGTTGTGTCCTGTGTAACCAAGAGGGTTAGTAGTTTGCCTAAGGGTGCGGGTAGTAAGAGCTACTAGCAAGGAGTGCCAAAGAAGAAACGGGAAGCTGGTGGCAATCGGAGGTAGAGAGTGTAGAGAAATAGCACACAGCAGTACACCGCCAGCTCCCAGGCCCCTAGGGGCTGTGTAATTATTAAACTTTGCTCCTGACTTTTCATTATAAGTTGAGTTGGTGGCAGAGTGCGCCGCCGGCTGACTTGTGATCGACCCGCACACCAACAACTTTTGAATCTTATACCTTTCTTGACTTATACCCACCATAACCTTTTCTTTAACCGACACACAGGCAGCAGTTGCGTTCCTTTACCACGTAGACTACCATCTATTTAGTTGACTTAAATCCAACCAGCCATCCTAAGTAATATACAACTTTCAAGTACACTTCACTTAAAAACAGGAAAATAAGCAAACTTAGGTAAACTCCAAATGAATTTATCCAAAAATGTTTCTAATTATATGTACGTAGAAGTTATATGGCAACTGCAAAGCATCATTAACGTTATCTAATTATTGTAAGGCATCCAACATAACAAGTTATCATCTAAATGAAGAAGTAATCTGGCAGCGGATATTGTTATATTACAAGATAAAAATTACTACGAGTAAGCGCTAGTAATATCTTGACTCTACCAGAAAAGATTGTGTTAGTTTTCGGTGAAAGATTGTGTAACGGATTATTATTATTTTTTTAACTTTCTCTTGCTCCTAGTAAAAGGAAGTATTGTGATCGTATCAAACGTTCGATATCGAATTTTCATCGGAAAATACGTTTTGAGATCACCCGAGTCCGAAAAAATGATTTTAAGAAAATTATCTCTACGTGTGTGTGCCCGTGAGATTGTATGTTTATGAACAGTATCGCTCAAAAACTAAAAAAAAAAAAAAAAAAAAACTAGTGTGAAACACTCACACTCAGGACTTTCTCTTATACCAATTAATCCAATTTGGTTAATAAATTTTCTTGGAATGCTAACAAACGTTTAGTTGAATGACCATAAATAAACGGTGCTAAGATTTTATACATATATAGCTGAATGAACACTATGGGCGGGCAGCCTCTATCGCAACTTGTAGCGGCATATTTAAATTTAAACCTAACTGACAGGCTCCCAATATCTCACTAAAATCAATTGGGGGGGGGGAAGTTACGAATAAAGTGATTGGTAATATCTGTATAGTTAGCATTCCAAGTATAAGAAGAAATCTTCGTAGCCGGTTTCGAGAAAATTCCAAAAAGGCTCAAAAACCGCACTTCCCAGATATTATTATTATTTGTCTGTGGGAAGGGACAAAGCCTCATTGGGCCTATATACCTAACCCTAGAAAAATAACAACAAACCGGATGTAGAATAAAAATTCACAATCTGGTGTAACTCACCTAAGAGTTATCACAGTCCAAAGAAATCGGACAATAACCTAAAAGCGAAATAGCTTAAGCTCTTCCACAGACATCCTGCGCCGACCAATGATCCTGAACTTAATTTCCTCACAACCCAAACAAGCTTTCATAAAATGGATGAGTGTTTCCTCATCTGTCTCAAACATACTTTACAAAAAGGGTTTGGTACAACCCCCATTACTTAGAGGTGTCTCAACCTCAAACCACAATGCTCAGAGTAAGGGATCCAACCAGATGCCTGAGAGAGAACAATAATCCCTCCTGTAGTCTAAAACGTTAGTGGCCATGAGAACATTTTTCAACAAGTGAGCGAGTGATTTGGCTTGCTATCACTGGGTAGCTCATCCACTCGTTTAGTGATTTTTTTTTCTGGTTGTTGTTTATTTTATGTATTTGTTTCTGTCATCAGATTTGCTTGTGCGCGCGTTGTAAATAATTTAAAAAAACAAACAAAATTTCTCAAGAATCAGAGAAAGTAGGCCAACTTCAAAAATGTCAATTTCAATTTATTTTATAATTAAATTAATCATAAAACATTAAGGACTACATATTATGATGCATTCGATATTTGAAAATATACTGGATGTGAGAAGGGGTGAGAATTAGAGAAAATGAATTTTAGGAATTAGATTAGAAATAAACTAGATGAAATGCTGAATACTATAATGAATAGAGCACACAAACTGCAAGGACATTTACAATAGTAGGTAGCGAGAGAATAATAAAGAGACAGACTGGTTGAGTAGTGTGAAGGTAGTATATAGGTTATCTAGATGGACTGCTGTAAAACTGTGCTGAACTCTATTGCTGTCGCTCTATTTATGTGAATCAAATTCTGCCTTCCCAGTCTGGCCTAGTTGGGAAGTAACTAACTTTTGATTCATTTAATGCCTGCTTCTTCGCTCTTTGGTTTATAGAACCTTTAATGATTCGGATCCTATTATAAAGACAATTATTTACAGATAATATAGATTTTTAAAGCAAATTTCTTGATTGAGAGATAAGATATTTAGAAAAGTAATCTTATGAAGTTTTCAAATCATATTACGATATTTTTTTGTTTTTAATTATTGTAGAAACTCATTTGTTTTGATCAAACAAACTGAAAGAGGAAAAAGAAAGAAAAAAAGTGATATTAGTTTAAATAAAACTTTATATTTTAATTAAATCTAACAAATAAAGTTAGAAAATTTGTTTAGTAGAAAACATTTGATTACAATCTTTAAAGTCTTGAGAATGTGTGCGATGTAATTAAATTTAACGTGTTTTAGAAACTCGTGGCACATTTGTACAGTTTACTTTGGCTTTAGATTTGTTAAGAGCTCAGTTAATAATAATAAATTGTAGTTTATCTTAGTGTTATTTATCTGACAAATAATTGTGTATTAATAATTTTACAGTTTATTTCATTGATAAGTTGTAGTATAATATGCTTAGTAAGAAATGTACAGCAAAATTTAACTATGTTTGTTAGTAGATCGAGAGAAAATTATAAATTAGTTTGAAATACGTATATTCAAAAGTATTTGACGCCAAATTTATGTTTTATAGGATGTACATTCAGATGCTTTATAAAATTATAATGCCATGGAATATATGTCAATCTTGGCATCCAGAATTAAAGACGGAGAAAAAAAGGAATTGAGTAATTATTTAGTAATTTAGTATTTAGATAGGTATATAGTTCTAATTCTAATTTCAATTACCATGCCCACACAAGGAGTTGATGGACCTAGCCAAAATAGACCATTTCACATCGCGGTTTCATTTCTGTTTCTGTTTCGTTAATAAACGCCAGATCTAGGCAAGAAAGTGATTAATATCTCATGTTCGGTGCCCTTTCCAAAGCTTAGGTACCGGCTAGTACAAAATGCACCCACCAAAAAGACGGTAAGAAGATCATCCATCTTGCCAAACTTTCTACAAACTGGAATGATCTTTCATAAGACCCTAAATTGAATAAGTTTATCTTAAGGAGACAGTGCCCTTTAACCATCGTATTGATTCTCCGAATCCTTCAGAATAAACTGGAGTACCTTTGCCCTACTATACTATTCCAGAAGAGCGTATTCTTTTCTTATGCCATTTCTTATTGGCTTTACATGCAGTTCTGTATGAAGGAAAGCTGGAAAATGAATGCCCAGTCGAAGGTCTTGGAGCTTCAGTAATTCTGGAGAACATATCTTTAATCGATAATCGATCTAACATGTTTTCCACTACGACAACTTTTTTACGAGTCATTTGGTAATGAAGATCTGGGAGGGAAAGAAATACAAGAATTACAGGTAAGTTTGATAAACTTGATTGGTTGGTGAATAAATATAGAGTAAAAACACGAGACAAAAAGTGATGTCATCAGTTGTTACTGATCTGATTGATATATTTGCGCTAAATACACATGTACTTATAAAACGGAAAATGAAATGATTACTTTTTTAGACTTTAAAAGGGTAATAGTTAAAGCCCATCTAGAGAGAAGGATTTTGGCTTTTTGTCCCGAAAATGTTTATAGGACAAGTTTAAAAAAATCTGCTAGCAAGCGTGTGCCAGATGATATTCGAAAAAGTAGAGATGGTCAAGAGAGAACTTACTGATGACGGTAAGCAACGAAATGTGCAGTTTGCAAAAAAAAAAAAATACTGGCGTGAAACACTCGCACGATTTTCTCTTACTGCGAAATGGCTTCACACTTACAGTTCTAATTAGGGTTTTAAATCCGTCGGCATTTTTATGGAGAAAATCACAAAAACTGAAAAACCTATTTAGTAAAGTCGCATTTCCGCTCAACCGATTTTCGTCAAACTGGGAATTTCGGCAACTTATATAATTCTAATTAATATTGTTTAGTTGACAGAATTGTATAGCACATTGTTGAACTAAAATAACTAGAGAAAACCATAACCCCACCCGTTTCCTTAAAAGTGCCCTTAAATGAACTTTCCTTGGGAAATGTTTCAAATAAAAGTTGTAGAGGTAACCAGTCGATGACCAAAAATGAAGCAGACTATCATGGAAAATGTCTCTGTTTATTATTTGCAAAGAGATTACCGAATTATTTTTGTTATTATTTCAGATGCACATATGTTTATTTTCAGATATAATATGTGAAACTCGTGAATGTATAATCCTCGTATAAATAAATATGTGCCAAATTTTTGTTTTATAACTATCTAAAAATAACTTCACAATGAAATGATGGACTAGATCAGAATGGTCGAGTCTTAGGCATTTGTGTGGCCATTGAAGACCAGATAATCGGAACAAGAGCGCATAGCAGGCATGTATAGAAGAATTTGAGGGTTCCCGATAAAGGCTGTTGTCTCTGTGCAAAGGCCTTCGAATCCATACAGCACATTGCGGATGGATGTGAGGTACGATCGGATCCAGAATACCTTCCGGGCTCAATTTTGCGAAGATACGTCATCAAGCTCTTTGTTTCCGGCTAAAGCTGCCAGTAGTGAGCTCCATTATTCTCCGCCTAGAATAGTGGAAGACGAGAAGTATTTTGGGACGAGCCCATAATTACTGATCGCACCATGATCCATAATAGGACTGAACATTTGTAATTGGCAAAGGAAGGAAGAAGGCGAGTATTCACATTGTGGTGCCCTGTGATAGGAATATGAGCTCCGTAGAAGCTGAAAAAGTTAGGAAATATTCGGAGCTGGCGGAGGAGCTGAAATAGCACGAAGGTGTGAAGATATTGCTGATTATATTTCCTTGAACTCAAGACTACGGTGATGGCATATGAAGGGATTGTGCTCACTCTCTCTCTCTCTCTCTCAATGATTGCTGAAGCTCAGAAAGCAGTATCACTGGAAACTGTTAGATTAGATCTGTCTGAACTGTTAGATTAGTATAATCAGAAAAGTCCACAGGATCTCAATTTAATATCATAAAATAGTGACCTAAAAACGTCGCCTGATAAATGGGTATTTGCCCCCCCGTCACGAGCATTTGTTAGTTGTTAATAATATTAATAATAATAATAATAATAATAATAGTAATAAAATGAATACACTAAGCGTCACAACAATGTCGCTAAATTGTTCATCGAGAACTAGCGATTAGATGTGGTTTCTTAAGCCATGGCTGCACCATATTATAAGTATATTCCATACTTATAATATGGTATGGAAGACAGTAGATACCGCCTATATTATGACAGATCTGTTATAACTGACAGGAATCTTAGTCATAATAGGGCAGATATCGTCCTTGAAGACAAATTAAGGAAGGATGTAAAATTAATAGACATCATTGTGCCCAACACACATAATTTAAGTAAAACTGTTGAAGAGAAGCAAAGAAATAAGCTTGGGGAAGAAATTACAAGAATATGGAAGGCGAGAGAGTCGCGGTTGTTCCTCTTGTCATTTCCACGATTGGATTGTCCCCAAATGCCTACATGATGGTATCACGCTTCTCAATATTCATCCCAAATTAACCCCACTTATATTCAAAAGGCCGTCATTTTGGATACACGCCGCATTGTACGGCTATTCTTAAATAATCAATGAAAGTGTGCTTGCTTGGCACAACCCTCACCTTTCTTCAAAATTAAAATGCCAGCATTAGCTGAGAAAAAATATGAAAATAATAATAATAGTAATAGTAATAATAATAATAATAATAATAATAATTCAATTCAATTAATAATAATTATATTTAAAACAATGAAAATTTATATAAATAAATGTATTCAACAAAATACAAGTTTTCACTTCTTTGATACACTCTATATAAAAGCTGACAATATTCACTTGGAAGAATTTATTCACAAATGTTAATATTATTAAAATCACAACCAGAAGTACTTGTAGAATTAACAACGTAAAGCCAACAGCTGTTACATGCCGCTACACATCTACAGAACAAGTTACAAATGGAATTGTATTAGCCGCACTGAAATGACAATAGAACGTGAAAAGAGTATGAGAGGCAGGTTCATGCGTATTCAAAAACTCTTTTAATCAACTTATGTCAAGTAAGGAAAATTTTCAATGGAGGTTTTACTCCTTTATCTTTTATACTTAGGAAAACTAGACGAGGAAGAAAAGTGAAAGTTTTCACTGAATTACATATTCCTTTGGGTTATAATAATGAAACCAATATTTGTCAGAACTTTTCAAAAATTGAATTGAAATTTTCATAATCAACTTTTAACAAGGGTTATTATTATATTACTTTTATATTAATTAATTACAATTGTTAATTATTAATATTTATATTAATTATAATAATTAAAATTAATATAGAAATGATAGTCTGTTTTACTTATATATATAATCGTAATTAACCTTGTAAATTTAAAATCAACATTTACGTACCCAATATTATATACTTAACAGACGTCTTCATCATAGTGTAAATATTAGTAATAATTCCAAATCACACAACATATTGGTAAACAATTTCTGACGTCACATAATAAATAATTAGAAATTATCAGATATTCCAATATTTTTATTAATAGTAAAGAGATTTTACGAGTATTACCGATTTATATTGTTGCCTAAAACTATAGTGCTGACAGTGTAATTGTTTTTATTATATCCTGATGGAAATACGTTTATTTTCAGTTATATGCGAAATTGATAACTGGCTATATCATTATAAATAAATATGTACCAAATTTTGATTTTATTTTTAAGATACCATTATGGTCAATTAGCTTCGCGATTTCATCTCATCAAGATACGAGAGAGCAATTAGCCTAGCGTACAGTGATTGTAACAGCTGGATAGCTTTTCCTCTTCCCCCCGCCACCCTAGAATACAGTATTCATGAATATTTGTTGTGCATTTTACAAGCGTTACGCTGTCAATGTTATAAAAAAAATGTGATAATGCTATAGAAAAAAAAATCTAGCGTGAAACACATACACAACTTTCTCTTATTCCAGTTCTCAAAATTATAATTGACAAATTTTATAGTTTGTGTACCAACTTTAATGAAATTCGTCGAAATCTGAAAGAACTGTTCAGTAAAAGCGCACTTCCCGTTTACTAATTTTCTTGAAACTCGTAATTTTGGCCATCTGTTTATTTCTAATTAATTTTGTTTGAATAATAGAACTGTATAATCAACTATGATAGCAATTTAGAGAAAAACCTAACCCCTCCTTGCCCCGAAAAGTGCCCTTTAAATGAATTTTTCCAGAGAAATGGATTTTAATAAAAGTTGCAGATCATTGCATGGTTAGTTTATTTATGAAGATTTAAGAAAATCGTTGGAGCCACTTTTGAGAAAATCGCTAAAAAGTGAAAAAACTAATGTGGAAAAGTAAACGCACTTCCGGATTTCCGATTTTTTAAAATTCAGAATTTCAACAAAATATTTAATTATAATTAACATTATTTAGATGTCAGAATTGTCTAATAAACTGAAATAGCACTTTACAAGAAAATCTAACACTACCCCTCCCCCAAAAGTGCCCTTAAATGGAAAAATCGCAGAAAGTTCAAACGTGATATTCCGTTTAAGTATCACCATAGGATCCGAAGTTGGGCATCTGTGAAAATTCCTCAACCGGAAGTACCACTTTACTAGTTTCTTTTTTATTTAACTTTTTGCGATTTTCTCAAAAATGGCTGCGACAATTTTCTTGAAAAATAGTGTATTAAGTACACATACAAAGAGCTACAACTTTTATTTGAAACATTTCTCCGGAAAAATTCTTTAAGGGCAGTTTTGGGGGAAAGGTGGGGTTAGGTTTTCCTCTAAAGTGCTATTTCAGTTTATTATACCCTTCTGTCATCTAAATAGTATTAATTTGTATTAAATATGTGGTTGAAATTCCGAGTTTGCGAAAAAAAGTCGGATGACCGGAAGTGCGTTTTTACTGAAATGTATTTTTCAGTTTACTGATATTTTCTTGAAAACGCCTCCATTGATTTTCTTTAAAATAGGAATGTGTACTATACATCTAAAGAGTTACAACTTTTATTTGAAACATTTCTTCTGATAAGTGGGGCTTTTAGGGGAGGAGTGGGGTTATGTTTTTTCTTAAGTGCTATCATAGTTGAGATTCTATCATACAATTCTATCATACAAACAAAATTAATTAGAAATAAATTGATGACCAAAATTCCGAGTTTCAAGAAAATTAGTAAACCGGAAGTGCGTTTTTACTAAACATTTTTTTTCAGTTTTCGACGAACTGAATTTTAGCAGCATATTTAATGCTAATTAACATTAAATAAGGTGATATGTTCGCCTACCGACCAATATGTTTACTTCCAGTAACGTCCAAAACCTAGAAAAGCTCTTACTTAGGCGCATAATTCCTATCCTAGAATCTTCAAAAACCCTTCCCGACCATCAGTTTGGTTTCAGACAAATGCACTCCACTATACAACAAATTCATCGTGTTGTAGACGCCGCAGCATCCTCCTTTGAGAAGAAACAGCACTGTACAGGGGCCTTCCTCGATGTCTCTCAGGCTTTCGACAAGGTACGGCACCCTGGACTGCTGTGGAAACTCAAAAGCATCCTACCATATACCTATTTCCTTATTCTTAAATCATAACTGAGTGACCGGTTTTGCCAAGTCTCTCAGGGTTCTTCCTTTTCTTCCTATTTCCCTGTGAAAGCTGGAGTACCGCAAGGTAGCATCTTAGGTCCAATTCTATACACAATATACACTGCTGACCTTCCCGTACATCCTAATACAGTAACATCAATCTTCGCTGATGATAGTGCTATTCTTTCCTCCCATAACGAACCTACTATTGCCTCCAGTCATCTTCAAGATCATCTTTCCTTAATAGAAGAGTGGTGCAAAAAATGGAAGATAAAAGTTAATGAAAAGAAATGTATTCACACTACGTTTACACTTCGTCACTCCTTCTGTCCTGGTGTTAAATTAAATAACACCTTCCTACCCAATGCTGATAGAGTACGCTATCTTGGGTTATATATGGACAAAAGACTAACCTGGAACTCCTCATACCAAACTAAGAAGGACTGAAACTAATAGACGATTTCTTACCCTTTCAAGACTCTTAGACAAACGATCCAAACTTACTTTAAAAAATAAGCTTACACTATACAAAACTTTGCTACAACCAATATGGACTTACGGACTAGAGGTACGGGGCTCCACTAAGCATTCCAACGTTTACCGTATCCAATCCTTACAGTCCAAAATCCTACGAAAAATTACCAAATGCTCCTTATTATGTCTCCAATAAAACCTTACATAATGACCTATCCACTCCATTTGTGTTCGATCTAATTAAATTCCGCTATCAAAGATTCCTTAACTCCCTGTCCCATCATCATAATCCTTTGGTCCAACAACTTGCTAGTCAAACCTTACCTGATAATCCATTTCGACGCCTGAAGCGTCAGTGGCCCCGTGACCTTTTAAATTAACTCCAACGCCTTGAAGTAATACCACTGGGTATTTTCTTCTCATGTAAATCATGTCATGTAAACATTCATAACATTTGCTTATTGTATCTATTGTACAGTTGCAAATAAATTATTGAGGGAGGAAAAAGATCCATGCAATATGCTGTAGTGGCACTTTAGAAATAGCCTAATGTTATCCCTCCTCCAACACCCACGTAAATAGGAATTTCTCCGGAAAAAAGGTTTCAGTTTCAAATAAATGTGCAACAAATGTGTAATTAGCCAAAGAAATTACAACAAAAAAAAAGAAGAAAGAAATCATTGGCACCATTGCCAAGAAAAGTGCAATAAAAAACAGGTCAAAGAACAATACAACAAATCAACAGCCAAAAATACTTGGTACCGTATGTCATTTTTTGTATACATTATAAGCATACAATTGGAAAAGACTAAATATAAGACTGTAATTTTTTACTGTCCATAAAAAAGCAATGTCTAAAAAGAAGGCAACTTCTAACGTAATTTTTTTTTTTTAACACTCTGTAAAATAAATTAAACACAAAAATACAAAGAAATAATAAATTAAAAAATAAATACTGCCGTTGTTTAAACATATTAAATGGAACACCAAAAAGAATTTCAGAACCTGGTCTGAATATTTCTCACCTGTTGATATCGATCGGGAATTTTTTTTTTTAAATGTTTTATTCCTTTCACCTAAACAGTTATTTATGATTTCCCTTTTTTTTTTTTGTGACTTTATAAATAAAACAATATCTTTTTTTTTTTAAAAAGATTGCAAAATGTTTTAAAATCTTGTTTAAAAAGGTGTTTAAATTTATTATTATTATTTTTTTTTTATTTTTTAGATTTATTAAAACAATTTGGAATTATCACCACTTCATTTTATGATATAAAAAAAGGAGAAGACTATTTTATTGTGTATTCTTGTTTATATATGAATGTATTAATCAGCTAGGACTCCGTGGTTTGTAGTCATATAACTTTTTACATCTTCTAGATCTAACGATTAACTATTGACGACGGGTACTTCAATATAATATAGAAATCAAAGCATCATTTATTTATATAGGTAATAAGTAACGTAATTTATTAAAACCATATTCATTATAAAGTTTAAGGCTTCTATTGTTATACTAGTTTGGTACGAAGATTTGTCTAGTTCAAGATAGAGAAGAGGTTTTAATAAGAATCCAACTACAATATCAGCAAATTGGAGTTTCACGTATGCGTTTACGACACGCCTGAATACATGACCAGCTACAAAAAAATTTACTATCTAACCGCCTTAATCTTTACAGAAGTTGCTGCAATTTCTTTAGTAAAGTTAAAAAGTTGGTCTGATACAAAGACCAACTGATAAAAGATAACTGATAAAAAGACTTAAGATCTAGTCAAATACTGGCAAATCTTGATTTTTAAACAATCACGTTTTTCAAGTATAGAAACAAAACCATTTTCATTCTTGTTAAATTAATTTCTTCTATTTTTCCAATATACGTTAAACGTTCAACCATTGTAGTGGTCTTAGTGAACCACTGAACGACTACCACTCATCCACTCTAGCGGAAAGAAACAGCCTCTCTCGCACAGAGAGGAGAGGCTCGGCGAGTGTATATATATATATATATATATACGAGAGAGACAGTCAGAGGGTCATGCTGTTCAATTCAGTCTTACACGTCAGACATCATTCTGTTAATTCACACTCCGTACATATCGTTTAGCCACGTCAGTCTGTCAGTTCAGTTAGGTTCTAAACTCTAAAGTGTAAAGTCTTTGGTATACAGTCATATACATATATATATATCAATTATATATCTTAAACCAAATCTTAAGGTGTTTATCTTTAATCAAGCATCAAACAACATCTCCTCACAACACCCTTACATTGTCTCTCCGCTAGAATGGATGAGTGGTGGGGTTCAGTGGTTCACTAAGACCACTACGCCATCAAATTATGCATCATAGACAGGCGTAGAAACACATACTTCAAATTAAACTAAAGTAAGCCTATTAATCCAATTTAGTGCTTGGCGATTCACGCCTCTAAACCACTCAGCTTAATAATATAAAGTTTGCATTTATACGCGGGTGACGGTACTGGAGATCTCACAAAGTCATGATCATAAACAATCATAACCAAATCTGACCTATATTAATTTTAATATTATTTTGAAAGAACTATAGCCGACTTCAGTCGAAAGTATACGAAAGTCGTCGAGTATATAAAAGTTCACAGTACTACTATGTTGCTGAAAGGTTACATATTACTACTTGAGAAAAATGCAATGTTTACATTGCCATTAACCCCAGACACTTTGGCTAGTTGTAAATGTTTAGACATATCTTATCTCCAGTACCCCTTTATTCCTTTAATCTCATTTCTGATACAGGTGTTATTGTGATTAGAACTGCTGAAAGTTGATTTTTAAGGAAAGTACTGTGATGGTTATTGGGTGGGAACTTTGAAAGTGGTTCTTATCCCTCTTAGGATTTATCCTACTTAATTTCTCAGCTTTCAGAATATTGTTTTTTATATGTATTTTTTTTTCAATAAATAATTATTTTTTATTCTTAAATATATTGGCAATATAAACATAATTTTTATTTCAAATTACTAACGAGAATATGTTCACATTCGGTAATGATACTTGACTGTATGCTCAAATGACGTATAGCCTTAAAAATGATTTCATTAAAAAAAAAAAAACCTTTTTATAACTTAAATATTTAAAAGTGTTTTAATAAAAATAAAAAAACTAAACCAAACAGGAAATAAACACTAACCGCAAGTAAAAATAATAAGTAAACAGCAACCTTATCTCATATAGTCTTTGTTTTGTCAGGACAAAATAAATACGCTTCTAGCGTATTCGGTTCCATGTTCAAGATATTTTTTGTGGTTGACATGTAGATAAATTTGAAGGAAACATTCTATAAATTAAGTTGTTGTTATTTCTATCAGTAGATGGTGATAATTTATGGATCTTTAACGGCCGAGAATTTAGAAATCATTGTTTGCACTTTAAAGTTAATTTCACATTATTAGATTCTAAAACTTTGTTTCAGGTTGTTTTAATTTTTAAATATACACTACTTCTACATGAATTTAAGGAAAAATAAGTTTTAGCTCTTGACTTCAAGAAGAAAGAAAGTGCATGATGTGTTCGATAATCACAAATTTTTCTAGTTGAAGTATAATTAATTTTTCTATATGAAGGCATTGAACATGCCTTGCTGGAGTTCTAAGTTAGTGGGTGAATGTAGGAGAAGACTTAAAAGACCTCGTTCTAAGGAGCAGATGGAAGCTATTCTGAGTACCCGGAAATGCGGGTATAGAAGGCAATATAGGGTGGACTTATTGGTTAAAGTGGGATCCTCATTTCCATTTTGTGGACCGAGCCATGTAATTTTGCAACAGGAACACCAGTTCTCCAATAGCGGGAACTGGAGAGACTTGGAAGGTTGTCTCCCCGGCAACCAAAATATTTATAAATGTTTTATGGCAAGAGGATTTTAAGTATCTTTTCTTCAAGTGTAGGATACAATTAAGAGACGTGATGGATGTATTGACTAGACACTGATGGGTATAGCCAGTCATTTAGATAGGAAGTCTAGTCCTTTATGCCAGAATTGTGGGAATCAGGGAAACGGTGAGTGTCCTAGGTCAGTGTCTTCGTATTATTAATACGAGGTTCCGGACTTAGGAGGGCAATACTCTCACGGGAATGCTTAGGAGAATTGGAGATTAATGATAGCGTATTCAGACTAGTAGTTTACTGAGGCAGGCTTCTTAGGAGCATGTTTTTTTGGGGGGGGGAATAGGGCTTAGGTTCCGCGCCTTCGGGTACCCATTATTAATAGTAATTACACAGTCGCAATTTAACAGTATTGCTTAATAGATTTTTTAGGTTTACCGATTAGGTTTACTTCTGAGGTTATATTATGTATTAAGTGCAGTTCCAAGTGCTTAATATATTATGTTTTGTTTAAATTTAACGTTTATAAAAAAATAAATTAAATTATTATTGGAAAATTTAAAAAGGAAAAGTTCTTTTGAGATTTCTGGTCCAGATTTTTAATCTATATGCTATTAAAGTAAATACATTGTAGTGTCATAATCCTTGATCAAATTACAAAGGTAAAAATGACTTTTTATCATTGCATTAAGGATATAGGGTAAAATATTAACAGAAAATTTCAATAGGTGGCAAATTTTGAACAAAAATCCCAGAATTTTGGGAAAATTAAAAAAAAAAAAAATTGCCATCAATTAAGGAATAATATGATATTTCTATAATCATAAATTCGCTAAATAAAATATTAATATTAAAATCCATGTTTTTCTAAGATTTTCAATCATTTTTGTCTAAGTAATTTTTTGCAATATACAAAAAATCTTAGATAAAACATTTTCTGTCAGTAATTTTTTTTATTTTTAGATTCAGGTTTAAAAAATAATTGTTAAAAAAAATATACATCTTAAAATCTAAAATAGAGAAGAATATTCTACCTCACTATTCAGATTGTTAAGGATAAATGCTATTCCTTCAGATAAATCACGATCCACTAAGCACTAAAATAACGCACACCCACAGATATATATTGTACTATACACATACACTCACAGCGCTAGACAAACCGAACAACTGAACATAGCAGGTACGATATATTCAAAGTTAAATGTTGTAAAGTCTTTTTCTCCCTCTCCACAGACACCACCACCACTACTATTACTAAAACCATTTAGTAGTAGCCCTCTACTATATATTCTATTGTAAGCGTTACTAA
This sequence comes from Triatoma infestans, assembly GCA_011037195.1. NCBI lineage: Eukaryota > Metazoa > Arthropoda > Insecta > Hemiptera > Reduviidae > Triatoma > Triatoma infestans. The sequence continues at coordinate 30,408 of JAAEAF010005691.1, read as the reverse complement.
TTCTCCACACTGTGTAGTCACTAGGCCGCCCTTCCACTTTTACATGTACAAGCCCTCATATGATGATGCTAAGTGACCTCCCACCACCCTAAATCACACCACACAAACACACATACACACTCGTACACCACACACAATACAAGAGTTAGAAACCTTCAGTACAGGAACAACAATGCACACAGTGTTACTCTACCCTCCTGAAAACTGGGATACCATCAAGTGAAGAAGGGATGGCATTTCATTACTAACGTAACTATGGACAGACAATACATGTGTCCCCACGTCGGTCCCCGAAAAGCCTGGCCACCTCTATCTCTAGTCATTTTCATTGATTTACAACGTGTTAAATAGTTTTAGCACACTGATATCCAGGGATATTTTGTCGTTATTGTTGCCAGATGTGCTAGTAGCCTGTTTATGACATTCTTTTACAATAAGTTTCTATTATTAATAGGGTGAATATCGTAAACACGTTCAATCTCAAAATAATAAATCATCCAGTAGCTTTTGCATATTTTTTAAGTTTTTCCTTAAACTCATACAAAAAAAAAAATAGTATAACACTCGCACGACATTTTCTTCCACCGATTTATAATTATAAATGACAAACTTTTCTTCAATTTTGTATCAACGGCATCAACTTAATAAAACGACGAGTTTTTTTTGAGGGAAGCGTGACCTTCCAGCTTCCCAGAACCCCAGTGATATATCTCTGTCACAAATGCCGGTCACATTTCCGGTCACTTACATTATTCAAACTCAAATTCCGACAGCACATTTAATTCTAATCAATATTATGTAGATCCATAGAAAAATGGTTCAAAAATTGGTGGTCATTAAACTCAATGAAAACAAATCCCAAAAATTTACCTTTATTCTTCGTCGCATTACTCCTCTCCCCGTCTACTACAACTTAATTCCATTACCAGTGGTCAAGTTGCCCGCTATTTTAGGCTTTGCTTAGACCGAAGACTAACTGGGAATCTTCATATACGACTTAAAAGAATAGAACTTAACCGACGCTTTCGACAACTTAAACGACTAGTGGACAACATATCTAACTCTCTCTCTAGACAACAAAAGACTAATTTATACATCTGGGCGTACAGGATAGAACTGTGGGGTTTCAACCAAACGCCCAAATCTCCAAAGACTCCAATCCCAACAATCCAGAATCTTCCGTGGTATTGTAAACACTCCTTTTTTTGTCTCCAACCGAACATACCCGTTACAGGAAATTCCATATTAACCTACAGACTCACACAAATCCTTCAGTTCAACATGTGCCTTCACGAACTCTTCCTAGACGTTATAAAAGACAATGGCCTCGCGATCTGCGAACAAATGAAGAGATTTTGTGTAGTTTTGAAGAGTTACCATTGGGTAGCTTCTCCACTCATTACGTATTTTGTAATTTATGTTATTTTGTATTATTACTTATAGCGCTGACGTGCTGATTGTAGCATAAATAAAGATTCAAATAAAAAAAATGTTGTATAGATGATAGAATAAACATAATAAACTAAAATAGCACTTCTAAAGGAAAGCATAACCCCATCCATCACAACCAAAAGTCCTCCTTAAATGAATTTACCTGGAAAAATATTATATATTAAAAGTTGTATACTTACGTGACTGTATTTAGAAAATCGTTTGCGCTAAATTCATGGAAATTGCAAAAAACTACAAAATTCAATCAGTAAAGTAGTGGTATTTCCGGTGGAAGAATGAAGAGGCAGATAACTTCCTGTCGTGTCAACCAAACGCTTAAATCTCCGAATCCCTACAATCCAGAATCTTTCGTAACATTGTAAACATTGCTTTTTACGTCTCCAACCAAACCATCCCCATTGACTTTAATGTACAATTTGATTGCTCAAGTCGCCCATACCGGTTACCGGAAATTCCATATTAACCTACAAACTCATACAAATTCATTAGTTCAATATCTGTCTTACCGAACTTTTCCTAATAAACCTCCTAGACGCCTTAAAAGCTAATGGTCCCGGAAGTAAACCGAAAGTGACACTTAATTGAATGTTTTTTTTTCTGTTTTTCATGATTTTCTTCAAAAAAGGGTTCAAAGATTTTGTTCAAACTTCGTATACTATCTTCATACATAATTATCTATCACTTTTATTTGAAACATTTTCCCGGAAAAAATTGATATTTGGGGGGGGGGGGGGATTTGAGAGACAGTAGCGTATGCTTTCCTCTAAAGTACTACTTTAGTACAATATATGGTTTTTACCAGTGTAATGGATCGTTTGATGTGATTCCTGATGTAGTAGATGTCTTGAAGAGGGCGGAAGTTAGTTGAGAGATTTGGAAAGTTAGTGCTCGAATTATTAATACGGATTTTATAAAAATAAACTGTATTTTAACAATAATTTTAACGTATAAATGGTAATTAATAACTAGCAAAATACTTAGGAATAAATAGAAGATAAATAAGTAATAAATTAGAATGATAAAATAAACGAACTAAGATGCACTACTAAAAGATAATAGGTTTAAATGAAACTGTGTATAGTCGCGTAAACTGCTGCTCGTGTATATGGATGTGCTCGTATCGTCGTATAAGATGTAATGATCCTCTCGTTGTATATGATAGAGTTTATATATCGGTGTTGGCCACACTCACACCAAGACATCTGTCTTAGTGTGCGACCTTGTGTGACCTTCGTAGTTTGCTGACCTTATTTAGGTCAGCGGCCAACCTTATCGGTGCTTGCGTTGATGTAAAGTATTGAAAAGGGCTTTGTTGTTTGTTTGGCCAGCATTGTCTTGAAGACGGCGGCCTGCTAGGTTGCTGGTTATAAATTGTCATTTTATTACTGCCATCGTTTGTTAAAATAGCAGCTGGCTGGAACCACTTTCACATTGGTATGACTTTCCATATCATTACACCATCTGCACAATATTAATATCTACACATTAGAAGTATTGATAGAATTTCAGACATCTTCATTGATAGATTTGAAGAAAATCGTTAAGCGTAATTGCGACTTTATGGAATATATTTTGTGAGTTTTATTGGAATTTTCACGGAAACTGTTACAAGGATTTTCTTTAAACATGGACTAACTTGCTACATAGAGATAGAAACGTATCAGTTTTGTTTAAAACATTTTTTCTAAGGTATTTAAGCATTTTTTCTTTTATTTAAAAATTGAATTCAAGGCACATTAGTTGTCTATCAGTTAGTTTAAAATTAGCACAAGCTTTCTTAGTTTTTTGGCATATAGCGCTCCACATAAGGATGCTAAGTTATACAAGTGCAATCCCCACCATCATGTTTATGACCAGCCCAACTAAACACTGTAACGTTGCAATTTTAAAGTAAATTTTTTTAATTAAATTGTATTTATTAGAGTAAAAGATAGTCGTGTGAGTGTTTCACACCAGATTTTTTTTTTAACTTGTAGCCAACTGCACAATAATAAAATGAAATAAATCTATCACTTTTATTTGTAACTTATTTAGGAAAAATCGATTCTATTGGATTTTAAAATCTTTTAACTGCACGGTCACTTCTTTTGGACTAGATGGTAGTGTGATAAGAGTTTCAGGGGGGTTTAAAATTAATAACTAAATACTATTACTACTGCACTATAATTAATATATATATACACTTATGATTCTAAGGACTTGTCTTATGAGATTAAGAGACAGGGAATGTAGACGCGATGTTTGTGTTTGGCTGATCGCACGGAAGGTGTCTTTGCTCTTGTAGATGGTGATAGAATGGGGGCCTCCACTGTCCCTTTTTCATTCAATTTAAACCCCTGTGGTAGGGGAAGTAGGACGCCAATCATTGGTCGGCTTCGCTTCCTTTTATACGAGCTTGGCGTTCCTTGCGGACAGCAGGAAACTAATTTGACTTGTGATATGCCATCACACTAGTATTGCCATACTATATAGTCACATTCAGCTAACTGATCCCAAAACTAACATGTGTAATGCACGGTATTTGAAGTTGTGAAACTCTACAGTGAGAGAAAATCGTATGAATGGCTCACACCAGTTATTTGTTTTTAATTGTATATTTGTTATGAAAGATACGGCGGTTTCGCTATCTCGCAAGGGATATCTGTTGCATGCACTTACTTGGGGAGTAGCGACCCCACGAATTACCACAGCTCAGTACTCCAGGCACTTCTTCAGAACAGTACACATTACACTTAAATTACATACAAGAACAAATTCAGTACATCAACTAAGGTCTCAGTCTCTAGTTAATTGGCGTAAGCTAAGGGAGAAGGAAGGGATTAGTTCAGTGGTGGCGCGCTGTACTGGCAAAGCGGAGGACCCGGGTTCGAGTCCAGCATGCTGCCCTTAGACTTTCTCTTCCTAGAAGCCTCTACAGCTCACTGTCCGGTGATGGGGGAAATGTTGTCTATGGTTAGAGAACACTGCTCGGGGGCCGGCAGTGCACTGAGAAGACTCGGAGGGCGCAATAGCTCTTTTAGGTCGCAATGTAATAATCACCTCTAACAATCTAATCTAATTTTTGGCTTTACTGATTAGCCTAATTTTATTTTTTGGATGGTTAAGTCCCAGAATAAAGTGGCAATCTATTTTACTGGGTCACTTTTCCAGCCCACATACTTCATAATTTTGCTCATTTCTTTTCTCCACTTTTTCAATTCTTAATAACCTCATTATTAGACAACCAAAGGAATAAAACATGTTTTTTTCTTTGTGGTGAACATTTAGAAATGTGCATTACTATGTCGGAGATGTGTACAAAATTAATGTGTGCTATGCACAATTTCACCGACTGATGTAAACTACTCATAAAAACATCAAACTCTAATTTTATATCACCCATGACCAAAAAAAATTAAAACATTTCCAAGGCTGCAAGTCAGTCTATTTTCTACAAAAAGTCCACTATTCATTTATATCTCTCAATTATGGTTTCAAGATTAATATCATAAGATATGGGACATTGCTCTAATATGCAATGATAAAAATGACGTCAACCAAACTATCAGAATGGTACAAAAGTGTTCTAATTATTTTTATTCAATACAAGAAAATTATCTTTCATTTTGGTTTCTACTTTTTCCTTACAGTGAGAAATGCATAAGTAATTAAACTTGAATTATGATTTAGTAACTCTTTTGTATATATTTGTATATACAACAGATTTTAACATGCACCCAGTTGATTTAGAAATTACGCCAGATAAAAAAAAAACTGCAAAATCAATTTTTTGAAGGATTCCAAATATGTGTTCAATTATTTTTTTTAAGCTGCAGAAATAAGTGAATTCGTATCCAATTTTCTTATTTCAAAATGGACCACATATTTTTTTTAACGAATTCTTGCAGTACACTTTCATGGAAAGTGATCAATGGCCAAAACATATTCACATTAGTTGTTCCAAATCGGTATCATAATTCAATAAACACGAACACGCCATTTTTGTCCAGTTTTTCGTTGACTGCACTCATTACAACAGATGTAATTTCTTAGGGTTTCGGAAATTCTTTCTTTAAGTTCTTCTACAGTGATGAAAGGATTTAGGTTGCCATAAAATTTATATTTTTAGATATCTCCGGAGGCATCTTGTCTCGGAAGCGGGCCGGCCATTGAATAGGAATCCAATCTATTTACCCAGGTAAGTCCGATATAGATAATGCCTTACTATCCCCGCATTATGGAGCTGGACACCCATCTTGCTGAAAAGTACATCATTTGCCAGAGGGATATTTTCAAGCACATCTGGAAGAATTCATTTAAAAAAATTGACATACCTGTCTGCGTTCAATATTTCAATATAAAAATACGGGCCTACAAGTTAATCCCCTTTATTAGCCCACACCATACATTTATCGAAATTACTGTCTGACTCCGCGTCCGGTCCGATATGTAAATACTTAGATTTTCATCTGTCGATATTCGAAAATTCCTATTCCATCATCCATTCTTCGTACATTTATATTCATCACTCCATGGAAAAAGTAATATTTTAAAACAAAAATTAAAAAATTACAATGTCAACAAAAATTTCTCTATACGCAAAAATTAATATTTCAGCGAATATTGAACCAATTTTTCTCATTCAGTAACCCATTTTCATTAAAAAATTGCTTTTAGAATTCGTTAAAAAAATATTACTTCAATTTGAAATAAAAAAAAATTGGTTTCGAAATCTCTAATTTCTGCTGCTTAAAAAAAAGTAATTAATCACATATTTACAATCCTTGAAAAAATTAAGTAGAATATCATTTAGATGTTTTTTCTATCTAGCCTACTTTCCAAGACAAGTAGGTCGTCGGTGGTGGATATTAAAATTGTCATCCTGTGAACATGTAATACAGATGGATCTATTTTGTTAATTTGTATCTTTAAATGGGGTAAAGGAGGAATAAGAATTGTGTTTTTTATCCCCTTTATTCATCAAGTTCTCCTTAGTAATCAATTCAGTTCTTTTATTACACTGAAAGAAAATGCACTTATTGTAGTGGTTTGAAACACGAGTTTCATTTTTAATAATAATTTTTTTGTTTTAAAGGACTTAACTGCTATGATCATTATGCCTTAAGCGTTATGGCGTAATTAATTAAATATTTAGAACAAACTCAAAAAACTATGGTCCTATAGTAAGTACATAGGTTAAGTACAACTGAAACTCTACGAAATAGAAATTTGTTCATGAATGAAGTAAACACTTGAAATGGCGCAAGTGCATCATAAAGTCACTCCATAAGCATAAAAAGACCACAATCAAACCTTCACCAGTTCTGGTTTGGGTAAGTTTCGGTTAAATTGGAGGTTTCGATCATTATTGGCCAGCATGGCAAACGTAATAAAAAGAACATTAAACGGGCCTCAAGTTCCAATGGCCCTAAGATGAAATTGTTTTAGCCTCTCTTTGGCTTTTCTGACGGTCGAACCCAAAACCAAAAAGAAGCGTAACAGACTTAAGCTGCCCTTGCTTAATTCCTAAGGTGTATCAAATTCTTTTGACGTGTTCAATGTTCTTACAAAGGTTCTTGTTTTAAAGTGCAGGCTACTAACTGCTAACCTGAGTCCACTCCTATATCTTCCAGCGTTCAAAATATCTTCTGTATTTATCCTATCAAATGCATGGATCAGGTCCACGAAATATACCACAAGCTCCTTTCCTTTATCATTAACTTCGTCTGATATTTTTCGCATGGCAAATTTCATATCTATAACAGTAAGAGAAAATAATGAAGTGGAAATTCTCATAATAATCTGAAATAGTTATCATGAGGCTTTTATTAAGGACTACGTGAAAATCTTATTCTTAAGCGTGCTGAATTGTTTTAATAGGGGTAACTTCCTTGAGATCGTGTGGAATTTCTATTATCAATAATTTTATTTTAGATAAATACAACAGGTGCAGGTCCGGAAGTTCTAACCTGAGTTCTTTACAGCAAAACTCGAATTAATGACAAAATATTTTATATTTCGCGGTTCGAATTATTGATATTTACCTCGAAGGTTTTTTTTTTAAACAAATAATAAGTTTTTTTTTCTTAACGCCCAATGAAGGAATTTTTACAAAGTATGTTCTTATACTATATTTGTGTCTTCTTTTTTTTTACTTTCTCTACTCCTAGTAAGAGGAAGTATTGTAATCGTGTCAAATTTTTTACATTAAAAATAAATGATTTTAATTCTTCATTAAATTCTTATTCATGAGATCACAATAAAATCTTCAGAACGGAATACCTTAATTATGATATCTAATCTCCTATTTGACAAGTATATATTTAAGAATGAACACAAAGAAGATGTAAAAATCAAACCCCCCTATACTTTATATAAATTAAAGATAATTTAATGATTATAATGAATATTTATAATACAACCAAAAATTAAGTTTTTTTATAATAACGCCTTTAAGAAGAGTTTGTTATAGGAGCCTTTATCATGCGATGTATCATGTGTGAAAGAAAGCTTTTGCACAAGATTCCTTACTTCCGACATGCTGAGGTTAGATTTCGTGACTCTTCAAAGAAAAAGGCGTGCACCAAAGTTTTTAATAAGCTCTCGGCAATCGTGTATCGTTTAGTTTATAACATACATTGAATAATATCTTTAAAATGAAGCCAAAAAAAATACAATTAGCTATAAATTTTATTTCTGGTTTAAGCTTTGGCAATAAAGCACAATAACCAAATTAGCTGATGCTGAAATAATAATGAAACTACAATTATGACCCATTATCGATTTAATCTTATAAATAAATTAAAACAATTATATATACCGGTTTATCGCAATTTTTTGTCATTTCATAACTCCATAAATGGTGGTATTTCTGTTGGATCCACAAATTCATGGACAAGAAGAGCATGGATTTCATAAAGAGAGGTGGAAGAACATGAGATCATAAAGAGGGGTATGAAATTTATTTATCGGATGTTCTTCACCTTTTATGGGATATTTTAAATCCCTATGTATCTATATGGAAACAATGAAAAGGCTGAAATGTTTTTGCGGTGGATTTTTAGAATGGAGTGATTGGATACGATTATAATTAGGTCTTTTCTATTTAAAACCTCTTAGTCCTGCACCGTATATCTAAATAGGTGTAAGTTAGAACGTTTATGAAGTTAATCGCATCAGCATATTGTAACTTTGAAGTATAGGGCCAGTCGTTTAAGTCTATTATGTGGATTTCAGATGAGGCGTCGTTCCCACTATATACCTAAGTAGCGAATTTTTTGTTTCGGGGGAAAAGGAAATATTGTCCTAATAAACTGGAACAACAGTGATTCGTCGAGAGTTAAAGAATGTATTTACAATTTTCAACACCAATTCTGATTCATATTTGATCTACCATTGTTGAAGTGAATTCAAATGAACCTTTAGATTACGTGTTATGGATACGGTTTGATTTTATGTATAGCACAAACCGTATTCATACACATACCATTTACTTTTTCCAACTCAGAGGACCTCAAAATGTGTATTTCCTGTGAAAACTTAATATCGACAATTTAACACGATCATAATACATAGAGTGATAGAATTAAAAAAATAGTAAGAGTAAGAGAAAGTAAAAAAAAAAAAACAAATCAATGCTTTACATGGTAATATAACAAATTGTTGAAATGTTCTGAAACATATTATTTATTGGAATTTTGCAATTTGATATTTTCAATCTTATACACTGGTAAGGTAAAGTAACAGATTGTAAATGGGCAACGGTGGCCCCGGGAGGCGGCATAATTACTGTTGACTATCTACCGGAGACAGCAGGAAATAAGTAGGGGAGTTGTATACAAGATGCGTTGTCACGTACAGCCATCATAGTAGGCTGTTTTTGGTACACAATGTGTAGTAACATCATTATCAGTTTGTTAACAGTATACAAAACCACAAACAGTCACTTAAAAAAGAGGAGTAGTGTCATTTCAACATGAAAATCATATAAAAAAGAAGGTCTTATAAAAATTCTAATATCGCCCACCTCACTGTTGTGAGACCAATGTAATAAAAATAGTTTTAGTATGTGTACAGTAGAAAGCGAAAAGTTCAATACAATGCAGTGATCAAGTAATATAGACAGATTGGGAAATAACAGCTCTTTCACGATTTTGTCTAACAACTAAGGTGTTAATTTTAATTATAATCATTTATCTTTAATTACAAAGGAATTTTATTTCATCTTCTATCAACTATATAATAGGGTCATGTATCATTCAATACCATGTCACACATAGTCATTACAGACTTTTATTAACTAGCTTAAATTAAGAAAAAATTATAAACTTTCTCTTTTACGATGTTTGGATGATTTTTTTATGTTTCTAGTTTATTTGAAAGAAATCAAAATCTGTTAACAGACACTTTTTGGTTAATAATTTCTTGTGAAACACTTGCCAGTCAATTAGTTTGTCTATCAGTCAATATACATACAAACCTTTTTATCAGAATGAAAAGTTTCCCATTAGAGTGGGCAATTACACAAATTGTGAGAGCTATTTTTACTTTTTTGAAACTCTTTAAATAATGTCTCTAAAATTTCAAAAGGTCATAATCATTTGACTAAGTTTAGATCTCGTATTCATTTTCAATTACACTGATTCATTGTAAAGGAACTGCTAGTTCTTAATATATATATATATAGTGAAGATTAGCGGTCGTGTCAATTTTTCGTTATCAAGATTTCACCGGAAATACACGTTTTAGGGAACCCTAAATCCGAAAATGTAGTGTTTAGAAATATTAAAATATATTTTAAAGTAATTAAATAATAGTATATAATACTAATAGTAATATAATTATATATACATACTATTATTATACTATCTAATCCTTTTTTTTTTTTTTTTTGGGGGGGGTGGTGAAATGCATTTACGCACGCCGTGCCGGACTCCCGGAGACTACCGGCTAAAACACCCCCCTCTGCTGGGACCTAACCTGGATTCGCTGATTCCAGCACTACATCAGGCTAGGTCACTGTCCTATCCCCCTAGGGTTCCTCCTTTTCTGTTCCTCTAGGTCCTTCTTCTTTGCGACGAGAATTTCCCTCGCGTATCTCGCTATCACACTCCAGTTCGTCTCGCTGAACAGCATTGTCTCTACCAGAGAGTCTGGAGTCTGCCGCCCAATCACCGCCTCCAAGTCCCTGCTCAGACGCTGCCATCGGTCACACGCAAAAAAGGTGTGCGAGGCATCATCTCTGCTTCCCGGGCAGTAGAGGCACTCGTCCTCCTCAGCCTTCCCCATCCTCTTCAGGTACGCCCTGAAATACCCGTGCCCGCTCAGAAGTTGGGTGAGGTAGAAGTCTACCTCTCCATGCGGTCTTCTCACCCATTCTTTAACTCCCCTGATTAGTTTGGCAGTCCATCGACCCCGCTGATCGCTCTCCCAGGAGGCCTGCCAGTTCCGGAAGGTTCGATTTCTTTCTTCCCTGGAGATTATTTCTTTTCTTCGTTCCGCCCTCCTGTCATACAATCTCTTTCGTTCCCCTGCAAGGAATGCAATGGGGATCACTCCGGCAATAACCATAACTGCAGGTTCGGAGACAGTGCGATACGCAGAGGCGATCCTTAATGCACCCAGCCTCTGTACCCTGGCTAGCCTTTTTCTATAAGTCTCTTTATTGAGCGCATCTGCCCACACTTCGGCTCCATAGAGGAGTATCGAATGGGTCACGCTCATAAGTACACGACGCGTACTGGCCTGTGGGCCACCAACGTTTGCCATCAACCGGCTCAGTGCAGCAGTATCCTTCGCGGCCTTGTCCGCTGCATACTGTATTTGCTTGCCGAAAGCCAACTTCTTGTCGATTGTTAGTCCCAAATATCTTGTGGTATCCTTAGAGATCACGGCTTCCTCTCCAACGCGCCATGAGATGCTCGTGGGGATCCTCTATACTATTACTCACTCTAATAATACTACTATACGATTTATATACTATAATATAGATATTATTTAAATTATATTAATTTTAATTATTTTAATTTATAAATCTTATTTTATTATTAATTTAGATTATTATACACTATATATTATATTATTTTATATATATATTATATAGCTATTATACTAGTATAATACTATTATTATATATATATTATAATAATATTATAAGTACATAATAATAATAGTAATAGTAATAATAGTATAATAACAATAGTAAATATAAATTAAATATGTAATGTATAGAAATTTTCTGCAATTTTCTCCTTGGAATCAACGGCGGATTTCAATAAATTTATTACACTAACTATAAAATAAAAGACCTATCACTTTTGTTGGCAACATTTTTCCAAGAAAGTTCATTTAAAGAAATTTTGGAGGAGATGGGAGATTATACTTTTCTCAAAAAGTCATTTATTTTATTAAGTATAGATTCTCTTATTGATAAAAAAATTGAAGTCCACCAAATTATTCACTCTTGAGGATCAATTCACCTATTACTCAGTAAAGAGACAGTCCATTCGTTTGAGTGTTTCATACCAGTTTTTTTTTTTTTTGCAAACAAGCCGAGAGGAGATATAAACAAATATTTACCTAAATAGTAGACCATTTAATGTCATGGAGAAAACTTGATTGGCAGAGATTTCTCAAGCTGGGCTTAGACAATGGTCAAGATATAAGTAGGCAATCACATCATCATTTTTGTAATCCGAACTTGGCTAGAACAGATAACTAAGGAAGCTCGTTCCATATGCCTGTCGTTAACCCTTATATAGCTCAGAATTTTCTATCACCAAGATCTGCACCAGCGACAGCTCCAGGCGGGCTTTCGCCCAGATCCTACTGCACTCATCGCCGTCACCCTCTTTCTAGTCAAAACATAGTGTAGTTTGAAATAAGCTATATAATTAACAACACTGCACTTTAAAAAACTACAACATTAACTGACACACAGTATATTATCCAACATTGTCATTGACGGCAGAGTATAGGAACGACGCTCCAGCGCCATCCATTTGCAGGGCTAATTGCTTCCGTTAACCTTACACAGATATTATCAAGTTTTTAAAATTTATGGTGAAATACATATAATTTCTGATGATTTTAAGGTCAAAATTGTTGCAGAGGTACATGCCGAGGTTATCTTTATTTTGCTGCGAAACTGTTCCACTTTTTACAAGAATAGGAAGAATTACTTCTTCTTTCTCCTTTCTACGTCTCCGAAGTGGGACGTAGTAATTCAACCCGTTTGGATTGATTGCCCCATTAATAATTCAATTATTTTGTGGAATCAAAATTTATTTTTTGAAGTTATATATATATATATTTTTTGAAGTTAGTTTTATATATTTTTTTGAAGTTAGTTATATATTTTTTTTAATACACTGCTTCATTGCGATTTTAATGCCTTTGACAACAGCAAATACTTTAATAGTATAAATAAAGTATGATCCAAATCTACAATATTTTACTAGTTCTAGTTGTTAATTAAGTATCAATTATATATTGTATCGTTAAATTAAATACAATATAAAATAAGCTTCTAAGGGAATTTAATACTTGATGAGAAAGGGCATTGCAGGTAATAATGGTCAAAGTAAGAGCTGGCAAACAAGAGCGGATATTGGATAGTGATAGCTTGTTCATCATCAACATTGTCTGTATCACAAAGACTCATTCACCTATCAATGCGAGAGCCATTTATTGGCATTTATGTTGGTTATTGCTTCCGATTTGTTTTAGATGAAAGGGTATAATAGGATTTCCAAAATTACTGTTAATAATTAAAAAATAAAATTTTTAATGAATTTATCTCCTCCTGAATTTTAATGATAAAAAAAATGTCCTAGTTATTATAATGACTTAACTATCAAGAGCTGATTGATTAAAAAAAAATTAGATAACTTTAAATGTTTATTTAAATTACGTTTATTCAGCATGGTCATACTTATACATAAAATTTTCAGTAGTTTTCAGTCTAATATAAATATTTATTTTTACATAATATATTAAATTTTAAAATGTAAAATTCGTATAGCAAAAAAAAAAAAATGGGAATGCAACAACCTATCTACCAGCTTCAGAAGCCTCCAGTATGTTTGAATACGGCAATTTTTACTAATCTTGATATCAAAAATGTATTGATAGTTGATAATGTGGCAGTCAGTTGCATTTAATCATGCGTCAGCGATCAAATTTTTTTTAACCATTTCTTTTAAAACAAAAGACATAAATTAATTGCCTGATTCAAGAAGTTTCATGAAAAGAAAATTTTATATCAATTTATGTCAATTCAGTAAGTTTTAATGAAAATCAAAAGACTTTTTGAGGAAAAGCGACATAAACTGACCCGCTGAAATCTTTAGTAGGTTCCGTTAAACAAATTCTAATTTTTGTCTTTGCATAACAAATTGGGAGTTTTGCTCATTTTTATTGTGCCGTTCTTAATTACATCCATATAGCGATGATTTTAATAGAAATGTTATTGTGATTCTAGGGCAACAGGCGAGTTGAGTAAACATAATGTTCATCAATCTGAGAAGATCCGAAAACACAAGAACTATTTATTAAACAAGTTAAATACAATGGTGTACATAATAAAAAGCAAAGGGAAGGGTTTAGCTCAGTCCCACGTACGGGTCCCAGCTTCGAGACCTCAGATATTGTCTTCCTAGGAGCCTCTACAACTCACTTTCCGGTGAAGGAAAGTGTTGACTGTAATGAGAGAAGGCTCTCGGTACATTAACTTTATAAAAGATGTTGATACTCCTGAAATTTATATAAAAAAAAATAATAAATAATCAGTTACATTATTCATAAACTTAATCCAATAATGAAATGAACTGTAAAACATACTAAAGAAAGATTTTTTTATTGTTTTAAATAATGACATTATCTTCCATTTGAAAAGAAATAAGCATTAAAATTCCAAAGAAGATAAAAAAAGGTCTACAACATGTTCTTAATATTGTATTTAATTCGTTACTACAAATTCTTTTGAAATAAAATGTACCTGAAGTTTCTCAGGCGGCATACAACAAAAAAGAATGAAGAAACCTTGGTTTACTGAACAGTGCCAACGAAACCATAATTCACTTAGCCCACAGTCCTGAAGAATGCAGAGAGCTTTAAATATTCATGGTTCGAATTTGGATTTTCTTAATATCCTTTCACACTGTAAGAAGTTTAGTCTAGCACGAATTTAACTTACTTAACAATTTCAAGAAATAAAGTTATTGATAAGTGAAGGCAGTTGAGGATTTTGAAGCTGCCACAGATGCTGGATTTCTTTCCAAGAATGCTGTTGACCTAATGAAAAAATGGGGATGTTATCAATTTCAGTTTAACCCAAGAAAAACAATTGCACAGCTAGTATACCACAAGAACATTGCAAATCTTGACAAAACTCACCACTGAAATCTGGACAAATATTTCAAATAAAACAAGCAAAACCATTCCTAAATTAAAATACTAAATTAAAAGATTGTATTTAATTATACCAACGTTTTGGAAAAAATCGTTTACCACAGAAACCAATGTAGTAAATTATAATTCCGTCTAACCAAGTTATTATGCCCGTAAAACCTCTCTATAATATTTCGTTTCTGGGTTTTCCCAGTGAGTACAATCATAAACACACGACACAAACACAATGGATTAATTTTTGAAAATGCTTTTTGAATTTCAAAATTATTTCTAGTGGAAATTCAAGGTTGAAAATCTTGTATTATACAGGTTAATAGGATAAAGAAGATGTAGGGAAACAAAAACAGCTATGTTTCGCGCAGCACATTATACAGCTACTTGATTTTAAATATGGGTTTTGCAGACTTTGGCTATTCAGCCATTCTGCGAAGCGTGGCCCAGTATAAAATTATAGGCTATGCTAGTGATTGTTGTTGTACATTTTGTTGGATATCCAAGGGGCACATGAGAACAATCTTAGACGCGAACAACTTCACCACCCCACTTAACACATTACTGAGTCCTGGGCTCCCAAAAATCTTACTCTACTTATCCAAAACTTCGTCTCCCAATTCCCTACAACCATGCTTCGGCCATCACCACTGTCATCGCCTGGAAATGCTCTCACTCTCTTTTTCCATCACGTCAAATTAATTTTTAGTAGCATCACCCATTATGTACTTTTATGAGAATGACAATGTGAATGACCTTTTGTACCCAAAATAATGTTGAATCTCCCACATTCCTTTCAAGTGTAACAGCATCCAGCAGAGAGAAGAGAGGCCCTCTCTGGTTAACAGAGACTACTCTCTGACTTAGACAGGCTAGAGTGGGAGAACCTAAGTATACAAGCTAGTGGGAATCTATCTAGAGAATCTACCAGATACAACCATACAATCATACATTGCATCGTGTAATATCTCTACTCTTACCATTCATTCTATCATTTTCATTATAAAGTCCAGTGCAGTTAGTGTAAACTTAGCTGCATTATAGTGTCAGCATATCTCTGTTCATTTAATCAAATCTAATTTCTCTCCTCAATAACCCCATTATACAAGGAACATGTATTTCAATTTATTGAATACGACGTTTCTTTCTAAGTATTACCCCACGAAAGGATCCTATATACTTATTGTTTTTACGAAACAGGTCATTCCTATTCTGGAGCTTTTTGTCATTTCAAGCTCTTTGTGCTATACAAAAGGATGGGGCTTATAATTGCTTTGAATACTCTTATTTCAGTGGTCCTTATCTTAATTGCTTTATGAGGAAATGATTGCACTAGAGGCTGGTGGATTTCTTTTTATTGTACTTACCCTGCAGTTCCAATGACCTACGGAATTGCAAAATATCCATTGATTGGTTCCAATTCCATTGAATGGGTAGATAGCTGTACCTATATCACAGTCCTGATGTTAATTACTACTATGAGTAAAGGAAACAAAAATTTTTCCCATTAGGTTTTATGAAATGATCGGGAATCATTTTTTGTCTATTTGATTCAGTCGTTTTTGTTTGCAATTCCAGACATTTTACAAGATATCAACCGAAACGAAACTAATCGGTGGTTAAGCTGAGGTTTAAAGCATTCTTACTTTGCCAAATCAATCGCTTCATCGATGATATACCAATGTCGCATAGTCCTTATGTTAAGTCGCCACCACATAGCCTGCTAACGACTATGACCATCTCTAGGTTTACTACTTTCATATTATAGAGAGAAAAAAAACTTGATCCCAAATCACATGTCATAGACATGAGAATCTACCACTAACTTATGTTACATCCATCTTTACTTTGAAAGCTCTTCAAACTTTATTCTCGCAGCGGCCACTTCCACTATCCATATATGTCAAACAAAGTCGATAATAAACAAACTAACTCTTGTTATAAATAGAAAATGTTACGTTATAATATTAATTAAAAACTAAGAAAATACAAATGTACTTTTACAAATAATTATTAAACAACTTAATATCAAACGGAGGTCAATATTTTTTTAAATTTAATTTTATTTTTTAATGAAATTACTTCTTTCTTTTTTTTTAAATGAAAATGATGGTTAAACGCCAGGCAACACGCTCAGAAAAGATAATATGATTAAGTTATTTGTCCCTGAGAAAGGAATAAATTACCAGCAAGATATTAATGAATCTACCACCTATTAAAATGGGCCACCCGCTGTCAGTATTTTCTTATTTTTTTTTCCCAAGGGGTGGAAAAGATGATTTTTTTTTTAGGTACCTGGATGAAAAATTAAATAACTAGCTTTAAACTTTTTAATTAAACAATCATTTAATGGTGTCCCAAGGGAAGGATAAAATAGGGTAATGAAAAATAAATAATAAGTTTAGGACTATTAAAAAAAATATATATTAATAAAAGTGTAGAAATATAAATTATTATTAAACATTATACTATTACTAAACATTAGAGATTCTCAAAGATCTACAGTGTCAGCTACTTTTGCTTCCTAAGCCTTATTTTTAATCCTGATCAAATGAAATGCAATTATTAATCAATTGCCTGAAATGAAATGTACATTTCGTTATATAAAACACGAACGTGAGCGAAGATTTCGGTGAGTGAGCCATGGCGTCATGTGAAGTCAATGGTCTTAGGTTGAAGCATCTTTGAAAAATCTTAAAAATACTTTTTAAGGAAGGGAGATAATTTACAAATGTCTTACTTTATTTTTTTAAGAGAAATTAAATTCAGTTCCAACGGCGCAATAAATACCTAATAAAAATAGCGGTTTAATTGTTTAAAGTGGATGTATGTCTTTGGCTGTGAATTAGTTGTAAAAAAAATAACCCCTGGTATAATGAATATAATTTTTAAAACCATTAGTTAATTACACGGATTAGAAGTTTAATGCAATTTATCCAAGTTTAAAAGACCTTAATTGTTTTAATAGAATGATAGAACTTTTTTTTATAACGTTAAAGATTCATAGGCGGTTAAAATAGCATAAACGGTTTAAACATTTGTTTAGCAACTAATTGCAAAAGTCATTTTATAGCGATTAAAATGTAGCGATCAAAATAAGATTTAAATTATTTGCGAAATTTTGATGTGCAATAGTATAATGGAGTTGATGAGGAGAGAAATTGGGATTGATTAATTAGACGAGATATGAAGACACTCTTATAATATAGCTATAAGTTTATACAAACTGCACTGGACTTGTAATGATTTTATAGAATAAAAGGTGGGAGTCGAGATATGATACGATGCGATGTATATGGTTGAATCTGATTGATAGATAGATTAGATCTCTCACTGGCTTATATGCAGGTTCTTCCCACTCTAGCCTGCTTAAGTCAGAGAGTACGAGAGAGAGTCTGCTTTCTCTCGGTCGGGCTTATGTTCTCTCTATTGCCGTTACAATAGTGATGAATAGGGAAAATAAGCTTCAGGCTACAAAACCTGATGTTACTTGGGTCTTTTAATGAACCTCTAAAAACTTTGAAATCGAAGTTTGAACGCAAGGCTGATCAATAATCATGTGCATTTTGGAATGATTTTCAACTCTAATTTTCTCAGTTGAAAACATTGAAGTTATTATATATCACACCATTGTGATTAGCTGGAGTTGGCCCTTATATGATGCTGTTTTGTAAATTGTGTGAATGTTGAGAGAATGTCAACGTAAGTTTCGATCATTTTATTAAGCTGGAAACGTGTGGAAAATCTAGTGAGGATTTTGACCCTAAGTTGATGGAAGTCCTGAGAAGAAGAATAGGCATTAATGTTGATTTAAGACGCTTTTTTTTAAAAGCAAGAGTTTAAACAGGTTCTAAAGCGTAATTAATGTAATAAACACTAATTTTAATAATTGAACCATTAATATTTAAATACAAAGAATAACAAAGTTTTTTATACTTATGTGGTAAGTTGTTAAAAACTAGGTCACTTGTTGGGGAGGAAACGATAGAAATAACAGGGTAACACCTTTTGGTGTTGGTATTCAAAACTGATTATCAAGTCTCAGCTTCCGGCGATTTTTTCGTTTTTGTGATTTTTTTTATTTATTACTTTAATTATTTTATTTGCAACTGCGAATCATACATAACAAGCAAATGAGATGACAATGATAATATAACAAATAATAAAATAAAGTATAAAATAAATAAAAAACATAACTGAAAAAGAATGGAAAAAAAACAATAACTAATAACTTGACGTGACAGAATTGAATGAGGGCCATCCAAAAAGACCATCATAAGTAGGTTAGGATAGACAACGATGAAGCGAATTCGAAGGATGCCCTTCTTTTTTTTTATCAAGCAATCAGGTGATCGCGAGACCATCGGCGCTTCAGTCTTCGGGAAGATTAGCAGGAAGTGTTATCTGTGATAGGTTGCGGATCAATGGGTTGTAGTGATGGGAATGTTTGGAATGGAATTTAATATACCGGAACTTGGCGAGATCTAGGACAAATGGGACTTTTAGGTCACTGTGGATAGTGTGGTTGCTGACATGTGAAGGAGCATCGACTATTGTGCGGAGGATTTTTGTCTGGAATGATTTGATATGATGAAGATTGAGCGCTTTAGCTGATCCGTATAGTTCGAGTCCGTATTCCAGATAGGTGCGAGCAGAGCTATGTGGAGCCGTTTTTTTGTTCGAGAGAGTTAGTTTTGATCGTCTGTCAAGAAGTCTTTTGATCATTCGGTATCGGTAGTTAAGTTCTTGTCGCTTAAGTCGTGTATGTGGATTCCAGGTAAGGCGTTTAATCAAGGTACAGGCCGAGATATCGCACATTGTCTACCGGAGGAATAGGAATACGGTTCAGGTATATTGGAGGGAGTATTTTGCGATTTAGAGTGAATGGTATGTATCTGGATTTGTTCTTGTTGATCTTTATTCTCCATTTGCGGAACCATGGTTCTAGGATTTCAAGATGGGATTGTAGGGTGTTTTTGTGATATTTTGATAAGCATACACTCACTTACACACACACACACACACATCATTCGCTAAAAAAAATTTTTCGAACTTTTGGGACTTCAAAATTTTGAACCTGCCGCAATACTTTATTTTTTTAAGAGAAATTAGACAAAGTTCTCGTAGAGATATTGAATTTTGCTTTGTTTTAAATATCCTCTAGGGCCTTCTAAAATACTTTCTTTACATATTTACATTGTTATATAACACATTTGGTACATCAATAGAATCGATATTAGAATGATAAACTCACAACTCTTATTTCCAGCAAACAATATTTCCGCGCAATTTTATTTTCAGAATTTCCAGTATCCTATTGTGATCTAATCCATCACTAATTCAACTGTTATTGCTTTGAATACATGGTTGTTACCAGCCCCGCAATATATCAGATAATTTGTATTAATTAATTTATACCTTCATTTTGAAATCTGTTGCATATTTAGTATCTACATAATATTATGTCTCTGAACGTATTTAATAATTGTTTTCATTATAAATGGATATTTTAGATTTATTTTAAGTAAATATCAATTTCATAATTTCTATTGAATACAACATACGGCCATTATTGTATGCAATATTTCATTATTATATAAACAAATAAAGTGGACATAAAACACATAATACAAAAGGTTAAACAATATAACATAAAAGAAATGTACAACAGTGGATGTGTAATGCAATAGAATAAATATTTATACTGTAATAAAAATTAAATTAAATTATATTAAATTACTGTATTATGTGTATAAAATGTAGGATCGACTTTATATTTAAATATATTACAAAATATTTTTTTGGAGAAACCCTTTGAAAATAGTGTAAGCCAGACCCACAAGCATGGAAAAATTGAAAATACAATACAAATCTACAAAACAGTCCATTTATTTGTTTTTAAAATAATAAAATATTTTGGCATAAAAGTAAGTTGTATAAATATGTTATGTATCTATTTAAACTAAAAGCATTACATATTATAATCTAGAATGACTATGTTAAAATCATTCATCCACTTTAACATGTAATGTGATGGTCGGATGGGCTCATTTCTTGGGAACGCCCCGTCCATTATGACTGGCTATTTGTCAATGTCCAGTATTAAGTGTGGCCTAAGAGGGCAGAACTTACTGTTTGCCATGTTTAGCAAGCAAACTCTTGTTCTTTATATTCTTAAAATTTTGCGATACCATCACTTTGCCTCATCAACTCTGTTTGCTAGATATATATATATCTTTTTTTATTTCAGTGTTTGTTTTATATAAGTTATGATTTATTTATTTATTTTTTTTTGGACTAAACGTATAAATATTTTTAATGCCTACGATTTTGCTTTTCAATAGTTGATAGTGTTGTGGTATAGAAAATTAATTAACGCTAAATGTTTGCTGAAATTCATTAAGTTATTAAAATATTAAAAAAAAAATCCACTCTTTATATTCTTCGAAGTTTCAGACACTCAGCTAAATAAAAGCTATTTTTTTTTTTTTAATTTAAAGAACTTGAAACAGCAGAGGTTTTTGGCGCCTGGAGCCTTTTCCTTTCCGAGCAATGTTCTCCCGTCAACAGGCAATAAGCTATCGGGGCTCCTAGGCTTGAAAATACGGGTTTTGAAAATTTCATAATTCAAAAATATTGTTCCTTGCCATTATTCTGTCCATACACAGCATCACTGAGAAGTGGAAATGTAAGTAAGAATTATATTGAATTAAATCTCAGTTTTATTTAATGTGTTTTGAGACAGCCAAAAAAAAAAGAAAACTGCGAAATGATAAAATATAAATATTATCCTACAATATTTCAAAAAAAAATCAGCCACATATTTTTGATGATCTTGTAATGGATATATGTGAAATGATAGGAATAAGTAAATTGAACTACACTCACCATGTTTTACAGATATATTACAATAATAATAATAATAATAATAATAGTTTTATTTGCTTTCGGGGAGAGCCCCATACAAATAGAGTGGCATGAGATACATTAAATGAAAAATAAGTTTAAAGAAGACAAACCACAACAAAAATACAATAGCAAACTGCTTGGAATAAATCATTTAAAATAAATTTCTTAGACTTCAAAAATAAATTTGTAAACTATTTACATAGACAATAGTAAACAAAACATAAAAATGACAATATTTGTAATTAGAACAGAAAAATATTATTGTATAATAAGTATAATTAGGTTTCTTGTTTATCTCCTATTTATTGATATTTCAATGTTTATAAACAAACACATATTTTATTTTATTATTTAGACACCATTCATTCATTCATTAAGCAGAAAAGATCGAACTTATAATGAGTTAATTATATACAGGAATATTTGTTTTATTTTGAGTTCATCACAAGTAGATAAGATAGTAATTAATTGATTCGTTGTTAAACTGTTAACATAGGGTATATATATAATAGTTACGGAACGGGGTATATATTGGACAAGTTACAATAGAATGGTGAAGGTCCTCAACCACGCGACTATTGCACATTTGACAAAGCTCTTTAGGCTTTATAATATATACTAAGTTGTTATAGGTGAGTTTTATTTGATACTGACTTGATAGTCTGAGCTGAACAAAAATTTTTATAACGTTAAATGGTATAAAGCTACTTAAATGTGAAGGTAATAAACTAACTTGTTTAGTAGTAAACATTTCTTTATATAGTAAGTTATATCCACCAGAGTTGAGCACTACATTTTAGAAAATCGGAATATTTATTTAAAATTTTGGGTAAATGTTTTGAGAATTTATCAGATGTATTACAAATATATTACAACAAATATAATGTACTGCAAGGATTTTACTATTGGTCAAGTGAAAGCAGTAGCGTAAGAGAAAATAGAACGGAACAGCATGATAGACTAGGCTGGCAGAGTGTTACTTTTTTGAAGGATGAAAATACTATACATCTCCGATAGAAAACTTCGTATTTTTTTTTTCCAGATTGTTCTGTTGAGCTTGTTTGTGGCGGTGAATTGTTGCAACGTCTCCTGTGACGTCTTAGGTATCGTAGGTAACGAATAAGGTGGATCCCCAGTGATTGGGTCTTAATGATTCCACCACAATTGATCGTATGTGAGTAATTGATATACATGCCACAACAAATTGTAGATAAAACTGCAATTTTTGCATAATTACCATGCAACTTAAATCACTTGAACGTTCCCAAATTAACCTGTCTCACCGGATCTTCATTTCTTCCATCAAGTTTACACTACTAACTTCCCTTATATCGAAAGCCTCAGTTACTTTTATCTTAAGCTAACGGCCTTGTTCTCACTTTGTAGTTTACGTTCTAATAAATATCTAATGTAAATTTCATTGGATGAATTTCCGATAAGTATAAAACTTTATTTTTTTCCTTTAGAAAAGTCATATATTTATATAAGCACTTTTCTTAATATAATCTTCAAGACAACTTTTTATCTATGCAATAGTTTTATAAGTAATTCGTATTCATGTATTCCAAGTTTCACAGAGAGGTATAAAGGATATCTACAGCAACAAAATAATGTAGCGAAAAAGGTAAAAAAAAAAGAAAAGCGAGTATAAGAAACTGTAGTGTTTGTAAAAATGTGGAGCTCTTTCCAAGTACTTACCTGTTAGACACTGTGTATACGTACATAGGGTTGCCAGTCACTTGAACTTAAAATCCTCTAGGGAGCCATTTTTTCTAAAAATGTCTCAGATTATACTGTGTACAAAATATATGAATATATTTTTATTCAGTGATTATGTGTATTTATTTCAACTCTAACCGGTTATAGAGATGTATGTAGTTTTTATACAATTTCTATTTTTAATATTCTAATAAAAATGTAATGACAAAATTTGAATGATTCAATTTTGTACAAAAATTTACTTATTTAGCGTAGTGGAATCAATTGTCGTGATTCCTGAGGTATGAAGTTAGATGTCTTGAAGAGGAATTTATTAGGCGGAAGTTAGTTTAGAGATTTCAGAGAGTTATTGTTTGAATTACTAACACTGAATTTATAAAAATAGAATATATATTTTAACGATAATTTGAATGAGCCTAATGGTAACTACAATTAATATGATTTGATAAAAATAAATAAATAATTTTAAGAGTTAAATAACAAATAATTTAAAATGATTATAATAAATAAACTAATATGCACAACTATGAAATTAATTATAAGTAAAACCTTGTATAGGGACGCGCTCGGAACTCAAGTATAACTGCTGCTGTAAAATGATACTGATATAATGATGTGGCTACTCGTATAATGATGAATGATATAATGATCCCCTCTTCCAGTGGGACGAAGTTTATATTAGTCTTACTCACACACTGTCAAGTGTGTAAGTAAGTTCTCACACTAAGACATCTCTAGTAGCCTGCGAACTTGGTTAGGTCGGCGACCAGTGATTCAGGTCAGTGGCCAGATTTGGTCGCCCATCGGTGACTTTCAAACACCCTTTGTATACCTTAGTATTGAAAAGGCAGCGGCCGGCTGGGGGGCCACTAGTTATAAATTATTCTTTCTTTTATTATATTTTGTAAAGGCTTTGACATTGCTATGTCATTACATTAGTATTAAATGATTAAATTAAATGCATTCAAGCGTTATTCAAATGCCTAAAGCCTTGCCTTTGATACTTGAATTCAGAGTTTAATTTCTGTAATAGCTCTACTCAATTTCGAGAATAAGATAGGAATGCTACATTTCTTTATTTTAACAATAAAAGAAAGTGCACAACAATATAAACATCAAGAGTTCGATGAAAATTAATAACATTTATGAAAACTTACATTTATCAGTCAGTAACTCAGAGACAGTACCCACCTGGAACATAAAAAAAAATAATACCGTTTTAATGAATTACTGTCAATAATAATAAATATAAAATATTATTTATGATAATCAAAGAAATAAAATTTAGTAAAATATATTGCACGTCCTACAAGAAAATTAAGTAAAATTGAACATTTTAAACTTTAGTAGCTGAAAATTAGGATTTATCAGTTTGTAAAACAATTTTAAGCGTTGTAAATTTTCAGAACATTTCTAGTAGAATAGAAAGGGTATGAGGTAGCGAGTGGGAAACTTTCTCATTATGTGCCCGAGGGTTCCTTCTGATTGCCTGTCCCCTCGAATGATATATGACTTCACTGTGGTAAATTTTTACCCAGAGTTTAGAATTCAACTATTTCCTGGAAGTTGCCAATTTTTATTTTAGCTTCTTTTTTTTTTTACATTTTTTTTAAACATCACCTTTCTGCAGTATAAAACTTTCTTAATAATATTCAATTTATTGGCGACATTTTAAAACTGTATTAAAAAATTAAAAATAATGATTATATGATATTTGTTAGGGCAAAATCGAGAGTTTGAGTATTTTAAAAAGTAGTCAAATACCAGAAACCTCTAGTTCTTGTAAAACATATGTTTAAGGTTTTTTAGGCAGCTTTCAGGTTCTTAAAAAGCAATATCTCCACTTAAAAACAAAAAAATTCCCCTGCTTTCTCCAATCATTAGATTATATAATAATAATAATAATAATTTTTTTTTTCCGAGGGGTGAAATGCTTTATGCACGCAGACCCTGCAGTGCCGGACTCCCAAATCGGACTACCGGCTGAAACACCCCCCCCCCTGCTGCTAGGCCTAGCCTGGATTCACTGGTGACCAGTACTACATCAGAACTAGGCCTCTGTCTTTACCCATTGGGTATCTCCCTCGATATTACCTCACTTGGCAGTCATCCAGGTCCTGCTTCTTCCGCTGAAGAATGTCCCTGGCGTACCTAACTACAGTCTGCCAGTTGGCCTCACTGGCCAGCATCGCCTCAACTATGGTATCTGGGGACTGTCGCCCAATCACCGCCTCGAGATCACCTCTCAGCAGGAGAAAAACGTGTGGGAAGCATCGTCTTTACTGCCGGGGCAGTAAAGGCATTCCTCATCCTCTACCTTTCTCACCTTTTTCAGAACGCCCTGAGATAGCCATGCCCACTCAGGAGTTGTGTGACGTAATAGTCCACTTCCCCATGTGGCCTCTTCGTCCATGGCTTTACCTCCCTAATTAACCGTCGGCCCCGCAAATCATCTTCCCAGGAAGCCTGCCACCTCCGGAAAGTCTGATTCCTCTGCTCCCTGAAGAGAGCCTCCTTACTCCCCTCTGCCTTCCTTTCATGGAGGATCTAATAATAATAATAATAATAATAGTAATAATAATATTAAAAAGAAGAAATAACAGTTCAATGCTAGTTTGTTTGAAAACGCTGTTTAGGATATAACAAAGGTATAAATAACAAGCTTTTTTTTACCTTTGCAGCATCTTTACTTATATCTTTTCCCCCTTATCGTCCCAAGCTAGAATATCGTAAGGAGGCCATCCATCAATCTGAACGAAGAGCTTTTTTTGAACAGAGAAAAGTTCGTATATATGTATGTTAGAGGTTATCCCCTCCTAGCTATCATACATCATATCAATATTCCAATGATCGGTACTACCATGTAACTTGCATCACCCAGTGTGCTTCCTTCTCCTCTATAACTCCACTCCTGACCTGTATTTTCGATTCTTTTTTCTATGTATTACTTTTTTTTTTTTTTTTTTTTTTTTTTTTGTTTTACTTTTTTTTTTTTTTTTTTTTTTTTGTCTCTTATAACAGTTACTTGTAGCAATGTTCAAGCCATAGACTTCTATTTGTTAACTATAAATATGATTCTATTTGAATAACTAATGATTTTATAGTCAGGTATTAACATAAATAAATGAAACCACTGTATATCATTGTTATTTAAAAATGATTATATGTAAGACATGTGATGTACATCTCAGCTAAATAAATATTAATATAATAATAATTAAAAAAAAAGAAATATTTACATAAATAAAATTAAAAGTCTGTCTCTCTACATATTTTAGAACAGCTTCTTCATGTAGCTTAAATAGTATCGTTTTAAGCGGCTTAAAGTGGCTATATATAAGCAAACAATATTAGACAAATTTGTTTTGTAAGGGCAAATTTTGACTGCTTTTTCTAGATAAAATTGAACATTTCCAAAAAAATACTGGTTGGTTTATGGATAGTCAGTCGTAAACATTGAATTTTAAACACCTTATTTTTATTAAATTTACCATATAAATGGAAATGAAATTTATTCAAATTTTGTTGAAATTCTATTACAAATTTTATACCATCATGTTTGGCTCATAATTTACAAAAAAAATTATTGCGGTCAGTTCTAGGAAAATGATCTTCTTCTTTCTTATCAATGGGAATTGAAATGCCACACTAAAGTTATTTGACTACGTTTGACTCAACGCAGAATGAACATCGGATATTCCTGGATATTTTTGTTCATATGAATTTTTATTTATTTGTAGAATCATTGGCAAAAATTTGGCAAACTAATATAAACCTGACACATACCGACATGCCATTTGTACTCGCTCGTGTTTAAGATGCTCTTTCCTCTAAGGGCCCTACCTTGTCCTCTTCATAGATAAGCACTTACATAAAACTACGATATATAAGGCTTAAAAACGAACAAAAGCCAAAAACACTTTGACACACTTCTTAGAAGAAATTCTAAATTATCTCCATAACTCAAAAAATATAAACCAAACAAGGAACTCGAACACAGACAAGAGTTATTAGTTCTAATCAAACTAAAAACATACAAACCATTCAAATGATAATTGGAACATCTCAGACAGACTATTATTTCTTCGTATACAGCCACAAATCTCACCAATGACCTCACAACTCATCAACATCTCTTTCTTTACAACAACTTGGCCCATGATAAAATGCTGCAAATACGTTAAAATTCTATCCGCTTTCATTGTTCTAATCCCTCTGTACAATCTATCCTACTGATCCTAAGAAACTCACCAGAGAGAGACCAATAGGTATACTTTCTCTAAGATCATTATTTACATTTTCAAACCACATAAAAAAGGAACTTGTGAAACACTCACATGGCTT
Organism: Triatoma infestans; assembly: GCA_011037195.1. Classification (NCBI taxonomy): domain Eukaryota; kingdom Metazoa; phylum Arthropoda; class Insecta; order Hemiptera; family Reduviidae; genus Triatoma; species Triatoma infestans. The sequence goes on along the minus strand of JAAEAF010005691.1, from coordinate 2,604 downwards.
GTTCTTACGGTAATTGTTACCGTTTCTCAGTTACAAAATATTTTCTTCAAAAAACGGCAAATTTATTACATAATTGCTCTTATTTAGGTGTTATATAGATGATGAAAGCCATACTATACGGAAATGGCTGCTTGTGGCCTAAACACGCTCCCTTCTTTTTTTTGTGTGCTTTCTATTCTTGATTAATTATAGTTCGTTTCTAGAAAATCAAGAAAAACTTAAAAAAAAAAAAAAAAAATTATCATCCGATAAAGTTGTATTTTAAATTGATGAATTTTGACGTTTTCTCGGATTCCCCCATAAACATCTAAACGATAAATCAAATTGATTCATATTTCTTCATTTTATATTTCCTGCATTATCTAATGCTGAGTGTTAATTTTAAAATTGTAAAAATGAAAACAATTTATGTTTTATACCTTTCTGCAATAAAATGGAATATTAATAAAGACAGGAATAAGGATAACTCCTGGAATTTAGAGACATTGAAGAATCAAAAAATATAGACAAAATTAGGGATATCGGTTTACTGATTTATCTTGATTAATTTATGTAGTGATAAAATGAGATTAGTTCGTTTTATTTTACCAGAAATTTCCTCATCTTTAAGTCTATATCTATTTATAATTAGTTTAACTTTATTTAACATATTCAAAAGATCTTTCGCTAATGTATAGAGTAAGTTCGATAGAGTTAGCTATTTTCAAAACTTGGATTTATAAATTGTGAATCCATTTCAGTCTAACAATAATAATTTAGTTGTACATGTTATGGTTGGATATTCAACCTACTATTATCAATTGTCGAATAAATATTTTTTGTTTCATTTTAATGGATAATTCAAGATATTTAGTCCTCACCTCATAATCTATATTTTTCTAATAATTCGTAATTTCTAAATATTTTGAGACAATCTCTCGGAAATAAAAAATACTCATAACCTGAATAAGTATGATATTTTTTTTTTAAATTTAAGTCGCGTCAACATCTAGGGTCAGTGGCAGCCTTCTCAGTGCACTGCCCGCCTCCGGACAGGGTTGTCTTGTTACAGACAACACTGTCCATCACCTGTAGAGCTGTAGAGGATCCTAGGAAGAAGAAAATCTAAGATAGCACAAATGGACTCAAATCTGGGATCTCTGCGATGGAGTCCGGTACGCTAACAACTTACCTTCCCTAATAAAACATTAATTGTAACAACGAACATCGTTATAAACATATGTGACTGGCCGGCTGCAACAAACAAACTTTCACAAGCTGCAAAGTCCAGCTGTATTTCTGCCAAATATAAGAAGTATAGCAAAAACTGTGTAATAAGTCTTTTTAAACTAATTAAACATATTTCTTCTGGACATTGGATGTTTGTCACTAATTATGTGCCAAGGTGTACGAAATGGAAGTTTATATAATTGGTTGAATATGCTAAGAAAGGGGATGTGAACACATGTTTATGCCTTGGTATTTTTAATGCACGCGAACTCAGAAACAGCTGGCATAATTTGTTCTGCAAATTGGTGCTTTTTAGTCGGAAGCATAAAAAAAACTATATAAAAGTATGAAATTTTTAGAAGGAATATCTAGCATTTATTGCAATGTCTTTGTTAAATAAAACACAACCAAGAAAATATAGTTGTCCAGTTGTTAAGCCTCAGAATTAGTTTTTTTGAGATTTAATCCTTCTTACTCTTCTCAGTATTAAATGCCCTTTATAGTTCTTGTCCGGCGGAACTTCTTTGATGGAAGGAAACACAACTAGTATCACAGTTTTTATATACTTAATGTTTAATATAAACATTTTGACTTTTTTACCTATCTGACTTACACAATGTTTGAAGCAAATAGTAAAATATAAGGGAATTATATATCATTCTTTAATAAAATAATCCGACTTAATTAAAAAGTAAATAGAAATGTATATAGAAAATAAGTGAGAAAATATGGTTATTTGTGTGATTGTGAGGAAATGGAGAACGTGTTTGTTAGTATAAGTCCAATTATAGCTTAATCCAGTTAAAAATAACAACATGACACTTCTTATTCATAAAAGTAATTTTTTACTTTCTCTTATGATTCTGGGGGAAGCTCAACGAAACATTTCCTTTCAAAAATTATTATTTTGTAAGTTATATTATTTTGAATAATCAATTTTATTTTTTTATTTTTAACTAGATGTACAGGTCGTATATATATATATATATATATGCATTTTGCATTTTTTCTACAAGCGGCAAGAACAAATAAAAAACTTATTCGATACACTCATGCGAATTTCTCTTAGTGAAATTTTTACAATTATAATTGACATAATCATTTAAAACATGGAATTTTTAACTAAATGTTTGGTTATCCAATGAATTTTTTTTTCTTCAGGATTCCCTAAATACTAAGGTTCTCCTTAACCAAAAAATAAATATACTTAATAGTACCAATACAATAATATACATTACTTAATAGTACTTATAAATATAAATACCATTAAATTAATTTATTTCCTAGATCATATGATTCACCTGAGTGTGAATACATTGTAAACAGTCTATGACAGTTTGTACTTATGCCTAAGGGTAGGTAATTTCTCTAGAACCGTACATCGCAGTGTGATAC
>JAAEAF010005689.1:0-56743 GCA_011037195.1 Triatoma infestans | reverse complement strand
GTTCAAATTTTCAGTTTGGCTACTTAACCCTGAAACACCCTGTATAGTTAATTAAGTAACTTATTAATTTTTGCGTGGTGTTTCGATGTTTTTTTTGTTTAATTTAATGAAAGAAAACTTACGGGTTCACCCTACTTAATTTCCATAAGGTCAGCTCTCTGTAAAAAAGATGGCTCCCAGCACCAATTCTCTCTGCTCCGGCTGTTGATCCTTTCGGGTAAGGTCCAACTCCTTAAAGTCTTGTTGGCCCCTGTCAAGCCGGAAAACCAGAAAAAATCCGAGCAATCTCGTGATAGAATTGGGGCTATATCACATGCCACTACTCCTGGCCGACTGCTGGAATTCTCTCGTTGTTGAACTTTGCCTCATAGACATATGAACATCTGAACTGTATATGTGAAGTACATAAACACTCTCCTCTCTCATTCATTACTATTGTAATACTTCTCTTATGCAATCTTTTTCTCTTTACTCTCTTAAATTTATTTTTACTTTCTTTTCTATTACGCGTTATCTATTCATCTTCCTCCTTTTTTTATTTAACTACATCTTAACAAAATTACCTCAAATTACTTAAACTAGAATAATTAATTCAGCCGGAATAATTATAAATAAACTATTTCTGCTTTTTGTAAAAAAAATAAACTGGTAAAAAAAAGAGCTTAATAATAACGGTCTCCGTTACACCTTCCACCTACTTATAAAAAAAAAGGGAAAAAAAAAGAACTTGAGCTTAAGGGATTGGATCAGGATATCAGATCCCACTAGGCTTCCTCCTCGGGACCCATTTTCAGATCACTGACATGCCAGATTCCTAAAGGATGCGTGGTATCAATATCCTCCAACTCATATGTGCAACCGGATATTTTCCCTTTATCCTGCACTTGAGGAATTTGGGTGCAAGTTTCCCTGAAAAGTAACGTGACGCGTCGGAAAGATGTTTAGTCCTCCGCCAAACCGTTTGACCGGGGAAGTACTCCACCTCTCTTCTCCTCAGGTTATATGAGCGCTGTGCCTTCTCGTACGCTCTATCCAAATGGTCCTGCACCTCTTGGTAAAGGAGAGACATATCCTTTAATTTCTCTGCATAGCTATTTCTGTCTATGGCTATGGGTGCATTTTCTTCTACCGGGATAACTTCTCCATAGTCTGCTCCGGATCGCGCGAGTTCTCGCCCATAATTCAAATATGCCGGTGAATATCCTGTGGCCTCATGAACTGCGGACTTTAAGGCAAAGCTTAGCTGAGGGATCATTTTATCCCAGTGCCATTGATTAGCTTTTATGTAGGCCGACAACATAGTCTTTATGACCCTATTAACCCTTTCGGTGGGATTGGCCTGGGGATGATAAACAGCAGCATACCATAATTTGACTTGGTGCTTTTCCATGACTTCTGTGAATTCCCTCCCTTTAAATTGCACTCTGTTGTCACAGATGATTATTTGAGGTACTCCAAACATGTAAAATACTTGCTCCTCCATTTTATCTGCAACTGCCTTCGCGTGGCCTTTCTTAGGGGAATGAGGATAGAGTATTTTGTGAAATAGTCATAAACAACAAGAAGGAATCGATTTTGTTTGGTGGAGAGTGGTAGAGGACCCATCAAATCTGCCGTGACCACTTGCCAAGGTTCTTTGGCTATTCGCTGATTTCCCATTAAACCTGCCGGAGCTTGTTGAGAGGCTTTAGTGAGAGGCAGGTTTCATAACGACCCACGTAGCGAGCACGTCCCTCGCCATTCCGGGCCAGTAATATGCTTCCTTAAGTCTCTGCAGTCCCAGATGCCCTGAAATCGAACTATCGTGATAATCCTGAAGCACTAGTTGAGACTTGGGAACTACGAGATTCCACGGTCTGTCTTCTCCTAAGATTTTCTTCCTATCGACGACCCTCTTATATAGGGCGGTTTCCTTCCCCTTTCCAACAGGGATAAGAAGCAGGATCTTTTTTAACTTTTGCCAACATCTTCATGTACCACTCGTCTAAGTTGTCCACCGAACAGTCTATGACTGCAATTTCGGCATCTTCATTTTGCCGTGACAGGGCATCCGCTGCAACGTTATTTTTCCCTGGTCGATGCTGTATCGTGAACTGGTACTCTGAAGTTTTACTGCCCAGCGAGCAAGTCTCCCCTGTGGGTCTTTTAAATTGTGCAGCCATTTCAGCGCCTTATGGTCGGTTACTACAACAAACTTCATACCTTCCAAATAAGGTCTGAATTTTTCCACAGCCAACAGTACCGCGAGGCATTCATGTTCCGTCGTCGTATACTTCTTTTCAGCACTTGTCAAACTTCTACTGGCATACGCTATCGCTTTTTCCCCATCATCATGCATTTGAGACAGTATAGCTCCCAGTCCAGTCATTGAAGCATCCGTCTACAAGATAAATTGTTTATTAAAATCCGGACAGCTTAAAATAGGGGTCGACACCAGCTTATTCTTGATATTATTGAAGGCTTCTTCTTGAGGTTCTCCCCAACGCCATTTTCCCCCTTCTTCAACATTTCGGTGAGAGGACTAACTTCGGCCGAAAAATTGGGTACGAACCTGCGGTACCATGCCGCTAACCCCAAAAATCTCCGGACCTGTTTGACCGAACGAGGAGCAGGGTACGACATGATGGAAGCAACTTTGTCCGGGTCAACTTGAAGACCGTTTTCGTTTACTATGTAACAGAGATATTTCAACTCTGAGCGGCAAAAACTGCACTTTTCCCAATTGATAGAGAGATTCGCATTGGCTAGCCTTTGCATACTTGTTCCAGAACTGCTACATGCTGATCGAAGTCTGGGGATACGATCACAATATCGTCCAAATACACAAAAACACTGGGTTCCAAATCGGCACCAATTACTTGGTCAATTAATCGTTTTGCTTAATTGGTCTCGCGTCTTCAGTATCAATGATGTGTTTTACCGCACTGGTGCACCCAAGTCTGGTTGGTTGTCTAGCTTTCCATTTCTTTAATAACTCCAGGAGTCTCTCCTTTTGCTCCTCCTTTAATCTTGATAGCCCAGTTACAGCAGGTACTTAGTCTTCCGGTTCAACTACATCGCAAAACTCCCATGTTCCCTTTCGCAAGTCCGACACGATGCTCATTTTCTTCCAAAAGTCCACTCCGAAGATCGCATCGCACGATAAATGTTGGACAACTAGAAAGTCGATGGTCTGGATGCGCTCCGCTATCTCAACTGGTAATTGAGCCATGACCTGGTAGCTCCGGAATCCAATAAGCCGGTCAGCTTCCGTCCGAAAATGGAGACTGTTAAGTGAAGCCATGTGTCACTCCGTGTCCTGGCAGAAGATGTAAATGATCTTTGGCAAACCTCTCTTACAGTTGTTAGCCATTCCTGCCATTCAATGGAATTACGGTCGGACTGTGGGGTTTGAAAAGAGCTAGGTCCGATCAGGCTCGAGCCCCTGACCCGTTTCCCGTTCTTCGGCGACAACCGCAGTCTGCACTTTTTACATCTCTCCGACCACAGAAACCACAAAACTCTTTCTTAGGGGCGGTGCATAGACGAAATGGATGACCTATTTGTTCGCAGTTCCAGCACTCTCCTCTATAACCTCTGGCAGTGGATGGTGTGGACACTGGTTTTTCTTTTCTTCTAAGTGTTGACGTCGTATTCTTCGTAACAACTTCTGCCACCTTTGCAAAACCTTTCTTGGTTGAGGGAGTGTATGCTCCAATAATACTTTTCTCGTTGGAGGAGGTCGATGCACACTTACTCTCCATCTACTTTCCTCCAACATTCTCCCTTTTGCCAATAGATCCTTTATTGATGTTACAAAATGGGGAGCTAGGCGATCCAGATAGAAAGGGTGTAAGTTCTTTTGAATTATTTTGAGCATCTCTTGCTCCGGAGTTGGTGAAGGCAGCCTGTAAAAATAGTTTTTCATCACACTAATATGTTAACCGATGCCCTCTTCTTCACCTCGTGTTCGAGCCCGTATCTCGTCCCAAAGACGGTCCGAGTAGTCCTGCGGCTCATACTCATTTCGAAGCTCTATAACTAGCTCTCTCCACGTCGACACTTCCCGACGTACAGCCTTATACCAAACAAGAGCTTGTCCGGTGAAGAGGTCATATCCTGCATCTAGCAAGTCCTCATCAGTTGCATTCCTTGCTCTCTTTAGATCCTGTACCATCTCCAGGAAGGCATCCCCGGAAAATTTGATGTCCCATTCTCGAACTGGGATTTGTTTCCTTTGTATGATCACTTGATCTTCATTTGCCGGTAGACGTCTTGGTTCCGCCATGCATTGACTCTCTACTGGTTGGGATCTCCCTTCGCTTCCAGGAGCTATCTTCAACTTTAGCTCACGCAATTGATCGAATAAGCCAAGGCAATCACTTCCTGCTCCGACTTCTTTTTAGAAGTAAGTCGTCGGACTCTATTATATACGTGGTGGAGCTTCGTGGATACCTTCCATAGGTCAACTTTTTTCCCCTCCGCTGCATCATTAAAAAGAGATTTGAGACTATCCAACTCCTCACCACAAATCACTAGTTCCGCCGTCGGATCTAAGCCTTCCGGTTTGGGAGGTGACGTTAACTGTTCTTGCTCGATGGCCAAAATCTGTGTCAATTTCCTCTTCATCTCTTCCGTCTCCATCGATTTGGCATATCCCCGAATCATTAGCTCATATTCGAGTTCGTCTTTTACCAGCTTACTGACATCCATGATTCAGGGTATTGCCAATGTCAAGCGATACTTGGATAAAGAAAAAGTACGAGAGATAGAGTCAACGAAGGCAATAGAAAGGGGAAAACAAAAAGGATGAACCAGCCCGAATGTAAAATCAATAGCAGCAATGATAATAGTAAACTAAATACAAATAAACAATGATAAAATAAAATAAAGTTAATTATAATGTTTTGAACAAAAGCACAAAAGAAATATTCACCTTAATATAACCTAAAAAATATTTATTATCAAACAATCCTTATAATAATTAGAGTATTTTCCAGAAAAGAAATACAAAAATAATATTTGAAGTCTCAATCAAGAAGGTAAAGGAAAAAAAAGAATAAAAAAACTAATTAAATTTAAATAACCCTTAAGTTTGACCTTAACTTAACCAGTTATTAATCATTTATTCATCATCAAGCACAAAATTTATTACCAAATTATTATCTTCTTTGCACGGTTATTTATTTGTATCATTATCTCTTTTTCCTGTCTTCCTAATACAAAAAATCTGGCCCCACATTCGGGCGCCAAAAACTGTTACCACACGTTACACGGGGTGACAGCAATAGCCACCAGCTCAGTGGAGAAGGTTGGGGTGATATCAAGGAAGGACCAGGACGATTTTGGGCGCCACGTTAGTTTTAGAAGAAGAGGGGAAAACTAACGAAACCCCTAAGAAAAGAAAAATATAGACTGATCAGAGAGGGGAAATGGGAAAAAGGAGAAAGTAAAAAGAAAAGGGCGAAAAAGAAAAAAAAAAAATTAATCTAAAATAAATAATCCAGATAAATCAATTAATATGGTAACTAGCCAAAATTTAAAAAAAATTAAAGAAAACCAAAAATAAAAAATTTATAAAAAATTAAAAGTATAAAAAAAATACAAAAATATAAAATAAAAATCATACGGCAATGGGGATCGAACCTAACTTAAATGTGTAATGCCGAAACGTAGTTTTATGTTCTACTTAATAATAATTAATAGAATAATCGTATACAATGCTTTATTTTACTCTTGCTAAAGTTACAAAAGATATTTTAAATATAAAACTGCACTGATTAATCATATGATATTATACACCAATTTAACATACATAACACGTAGAGCTAACAATTAAATAAACAACTGCAGGAAACTCAGGTGTTTTTCTATAGTACGAGTATATATGTCTGCCTGTATATTAGGCTAGCAATACCTACCTAACCGTTTTCGCCCTTTCAAATTTGCTTAAGTAAACACCTTCATTGATTTCTTCGTAGTATTTGACAATTTTTGAAGATAGTTTTGTTAAAATTTACCATTGACTAACTTGAACTATTTAATAAATATAGTGAGAATTTTTCAAAGTACCAAAACGGCGCGAGAGATTTTTTGTATATCAAATAACATTGCAAATTTTGGAGGAACTGTGTGAGTTAGGCCTAATTGAACATCCACATTGTAGCCATATTAGGTACACTGGTGCTCTAAAAATAATCACTACAATGCCCTACAACATGTTTGCATGCTGAGGCCAACTACATTGGGTAAACATTCCAAGTTTTAGGAAAATTTGTCAATTATAATTTTAATAATTGTAATAAGAGAAAGTCATGTGAGTGTTTCACACGTGATTTTTCGTGTATTTGCCAGGAATTGTGCGAATTTGTTTACTAGATAATGTTCAGCTTATGACAGTGTTACCACACGTTACACGGGGTGACAGCAATAGCCACCCCGATAGTGGAGACCTACCAATAGTGGAGAAGGTGTGGGGCGATAGCAAGGAAGGACCAGGACGATTTTGGGCGCCACGTTAGTTATAGAAGAAGAGGGGAAAACTAACGAAACCCCTAAGAAAAGAAAAATATAAACTGATCAGAGAGGGGAAAAGGGAAAAAGGAGAGATAAATCAATTAATATGGTAACTACCAAAATTTAAAAAAAATTAAAGAAAACCAAAAATAAAAAAATTTATAAAAAAATAAAAATATAAAAAAAATATAAAATAAAAAAAATAAAAATCATACAGCAATGGGGTTCGAACCTACGCCTTGACTCACTCAGCCAGCGTACCACCTCTTTTTGAAGTTATTTCAAGGCTGATATTGTCTTAATTCTGTTAACTAGCTTCGTTGAGGAAGATGAATAGGTTTGGTTTTCTGGTGTAACAACAGTTAATACTAACCTACTACCTCCATGTGTGCAGAAGCGTAGGAAGTACGGAAGTATGGTGAGTCAGCGGAGACCTCGCAGCCGTACTGGCCGCTCATTAGCACGTTTGACTTCGTAAAATGAATTTGACTGGCACTTGACTGATTAACCTGACAACCAAAAAATAATTATGCAATTGTAAACAAAATGTATGTTTATTAAGGATAAAGTGTTAATAAATATGTTTGAAATTATGTGCTCTTTTACTAAAATTAATTGTAATTTTGATTATTTATCTGGGAGTTAGGATATTTCTTAACCCTCGGATTTTTTGATTTAATACTATTCATAGGGTATTCTTATAGGGAAACATAGAATTAAAACATTGGCTTGTGCTAATGACTTAGTTCTTTTAATTTCAGACTGCATATAACTACAGTTAATGATACGATTATGAAGGATATACTACAAAATGGAACCTCAAATTGAACTTAGATAAATCTAAAATATCTGCGGAAGAGGTTTAAGCGATCTAGAGACGAACGATGGTATTGTAATAATACGGTTATTGGAGTTGTGAACTTCTACAAATATTTAAGCATCCAATTAACACCTCCTGTATCAGTTACAATGTATTTTAATGAAAAATTTGATAACACTAAATTAGATCTAAAGTGCATTTGGAAAACAAATAATGGAAAATTTATTAACTAAACTCAAATTTTAATGCAATCTGTAGGATCCAAAATGTGCTGTGGAGGTCAAATTTGAGATGGCGAGTTGTTTACTCCAATGGAAATTTTTCATTTTTTTTAATAAAAAAATACTTCACCTTCTAAATTATACACTGCATTTATTAATTTGGAGAACAATATATTTCCAATGTTTCTGCATTCTTTGAGGCTGCACTATCATTATATTACAAGAACATAAAAACTGAGTGACACTAGATTGCCTAAAATTTTGTCCAACTATTTACTTTGGGGAAAAATCTTTGATTTAATGACATAATAAAGTTAGTTAATAAATATTATTTAGATATAGGAAATTTTGATGTCACCGATGTGAAGAAAATATATAATAAATTTTGTACAATTCAATATTTACTAGAAACTAAGCTTAAAGAAAAATATATCAATGGAATGACAGCGTCACAGGTTTGTCTTGAAAGGTAATATTACTCTTTGATAAAAATTCAATACAAGATATAAGGTAGTGTATTCAGTTTTGTAGTTGTTTAATTGATCTTAATTATAGACCGTATAAGAAAAGAGATATATTAATTTTAGAAAAGAGATATAAATGGTTGTATCTGAAGAATTGTCTTATAATCAAATGTGTCTTACTGAAATGGGGCTAACTGGAACTGAATTTACCGTGTTCAGCTATAGACAATATTAATAAATGTATTTAATTGTTTAATATACATATATGGATTTCTTTCTTTCTGTATATATATCAGAATATATATATGCAGAAAGCTTAATTAGAGCGGAGTGATGCATATTTAGAGTTCGGCTTCAGTGTATTAGTCCACTCGCATGCTGACAGTGACTATTTTTCACAAACAAAATAGTTGCCATAAGTGGTGAAGAAAATGCTGGACACGGTAGCCTTGCTTGCCATTTGCAACTTGTCCACTCGTCGAAAGCCTTTCTCCTAATCTTATAAAAGAATATTATTGTATAAACTGTAAAGTCAACAATAATAATTTTTATTGCTTTTAAGAAAGTGCGTCCTTTAGAAATGGTTGTTGCATGTCAAAATTACATGCAATTAAATGAAATGATATTAATAAGAGTATATTAGGCAATTATAATACAAAATATTAATATTTATACAGAATATAGTATACTGATGAAAAGTAAACTAAATGTACATCTTGAAGAATTAAAAAATAAATAAAAATAAAATCAAATAAATAAATAAAAATTTTAACACTAATAAATTAAAATATTAATGAACAGCATTAAATAAGATGTAGAAATTGAAGTAGTTGTTCAAAGGAACCAAAAAGGACAAAATACCAGAACACAAACAAAACAACAAAAATTTTGTATTATAACTAAATTTCACTTTTTTTCGCTATTTCCTGCAGTTACCTTCAACTGAGGAGAAGTTGCAAATCTCAATTAAGTACATTATTAGACTATCAAATTTCAATTTGTTTCCGATATTTACATTATTTGCCTACTTACAATATATTTGTATAAGAATTTTATTCTGGATTCGGAGCAAATAAAGCATTCCAACAATATATAATTTAAACAGTCTGTTATCTGTAGGCAGCATAATTTGCATACTTGTTCAATGTAAAAATAATAAACATTGCCATTCAGCAAACAATCTAATTAAGGTTTTGTCTAATTGGCTGCAGTCTTATTTAATTAATATTTGTGAAAAGTTGTTAATAATTTTCTGGTTTAAAATAAAAAAACTATGTTTATTTATTTTGTGATTTTGTCTTTTTTTATATTAACCAATTATTTTGTTTTTGAGGGCTGGAAAAACCAACATATTGACATTATTAACTAACTACCTTTGGCTTCTAATTGCCTCCAACTGCCAATATGTTGGTGGAAAAAAACCAGCCCTATCTTTTCAACTTGACATGTCTCTTGTAGACTTCCATCAGGTTTCTGCACCCTCTACCCTTTCTTCATTCTCCATCCTTGCAGAGATAAGGGTATCATGAGCGATGCGGCCCTTATCTTAATCTTTTAGACATGTCATATCTGAAACAATTTTATGGTTAATGCCTTTGTGTATATATATTATGTTGTTTTGGTGTCTAGTATAAGTGAAATGAACACAGAAATACAGTATACCGAAAGATAATCCTAATCCGACTTATATTTTAGTTTTATTCCCTTTGATGAACTTATATATGCAAACAAGCGCTTCCTTTTCCATTAGTGCCAATATGCTTTTTGCGCTACATGGAAATCGTACCTATTCGGACAGTTGGTTAAAAACGTTCCTCTTTTTTTACTATACATTTTAAAGATAAAGACTAAATGATTGATATCGCCATCCTCTCCGTTACCGCAATCGCATTTGGGACTATTTACAATGCGTATTTTATAAAGGTGCGCCTTGGTGAGGTTATGGTTAAACCTCAATCGCATTATCGTGATATAAAATTGCCTTTCCCCATCCAACTCTTCAAACCAAGGTTTACAACGGATTCCAGGCAGTATGTCTGAATAATATTTGCCTCTATATTCTTTTCCATATTGATCCTGCCATAATTCTAAATACTTCCTATTCAGAGCATTGTTAATATCTCCCAAACTAGCTATCAGAATTTCTTCACCCGACTTAATAGCATCTTTTGCCGGGATATCGACATATTCATTTCCCTGGATCCCGGCATGCCCTTTGATCCACACTAAATGTATCCTTCCTGCAGCATACTCCAACCTATACGCTATTTCTATAAGTATCGGGTCTATTACATCACCTTGTCCTTTTACGTTCTGAAGTGCACTTCTTGAGTTACTGAAAACTACCACAGTGTTGTCCATCTCTTGGCTTATCTTATCTGCCAGCGATATGGCTTTCCAGATAGCTGCCAATTCCGCCGTATATACTGAGGCGATATTTGAAAGCCTGCACTTCTTGGAGCTGCCAGTCTGGAGTCCTATACGGCACAACCCACTCCTTGGATCGATCTGGATCCATCCGTAAACAAGAAATGCGGATTGGCTAGGCTCTCCTTAAATACCGCATTGATCCCCCAAACACCATTCGTTTTTGTCATATATGTCCAAATGAACATAATATGAATCTGCACAAGCCATACTGCAGGTTAATAATCTCCTCGGGATCCTATGCAAAGCAGTAAATCTGAAATACATGTCAGTAATAAATCCAAACATTCTACCTTACCGGCTGTTTTCTTTTATACCAAAATCTGTGTGAGGAGACCAATTCTATCAGCCTAGAGACTCCCGTTTGAGGCAGCTGATTGAACGATATCAGCCTTCTACACAAGAATCTTCCCATTAATAAATTTCTTCTTAGTGGTAGCGGCATCAGTTTAGCCTCCACCAATAGAATACTAGTGGGTGTGGATCTCATGGAAACAAATACGTACCGCTTTATATTGAATTTTATCTAACTTGACCAATCCAAGCTGATTGACAGGCATCTCCGTAAATACCACAAGCATAATACAACTTAAATTATGAATAATCTTGAAAAATATGAGTAGATCGGTGTAGATTCTCCGTTGTGTAAGTTTTGGCAAGTCAAACTGTTTGCTCAGTTCAATGTAGGGTGTGTCGTTGTAGCAGCTAGTCTATCGGAAGTGAACTAGGCGCATAAATCTTTTGTTGACGACTTCGAGTCTGTTTTTTGAAATGCCTGTCTTGGTGACCAAACCTTGGAACAATAATCAAGGATAGGCGCACCACTGTTGAATATAATATTTTTAGATATTGTGTGTCATTAAATTGTTTTGTATTTCTTGAAATAAATCTCGTAGTTTTGGTAGCTTTGGCAATTACATGATTTAAATATGTTGAAAAGTCCAATCTACTATCAATAATAATTCCTAAATAATAATAAGTCTTTTACGGTATCTTGTCGTTGCAGTACAGTGCTTCCAATCATGTAATCCACTATAATTGGAGATTTACCTTTGGAATATGTCAGACACAGCATTCAGTAGGGTTAAGAGAAATTCTGTTGTCTTTCACCACTCTTGTAGTTGTTAATTAGCCTGTTGCAATACAAGGCAATTCACAGCTGCAGTCACTCTAAAAAATATTTTAAAGCCATCAGCAAATAAAAGTAATACAACTGCGGCAATATAATCAGGAATGCCATTTATATATAATTTAAATAAATAAGGCGGTGGGATCCCTGAGAAACACGTGAAGTTGCATTAAATTCTTCGATAGTATATTCTTTAGTTTCACTCTGAGAGTCCGTCCTTTTAAATAGGAAGAGAACCAATTCAAGATATTTCTATGGATCCCGCATTTTTGAAGCTTTTCTAACAGGATTGTGTGATCCACACAGTCAAAAGCTTTTGAAAAATCATATAAATATAGTCAATTTGTAGTCTTTCCGAGAAAGCTTCTAGAATTTTTTCCTGAAGTACAATAAATTCGTGACTGTTGAACGTTTTTCGTAAAAGCCATGTTGGCTACCAATGACCTCTTTGTCAAAGTCGTGTCTAATTATTTTCAATTCTGCGCTTTCAAAGACTTGGCTATAGATGACTGTGTGCAAACAGTTCTGTAATCCTGAACGTTTTGTTTATCACCGGATTTAAATTTTGGCACGATAAAACAGGTTTTCAATGTTTTAGGAAAAATTGCACTTGATAATGACTTATTAAGAAGATGTTTCAAAATAGAAACTAAAGCTTCTTTGCAGTTCTTCAAAAGTTTATTATATATGCCATCCGGTCCAGCGCCCTTATTCGAATTCAAACATGATAAAATCTGTATTACTTGTTCCTCGGAGATTGAAATATAGGAAATACTGATAGAGTTGATAAAGACAAAAGAGTCGATTAGTGTACACACTTGAGAAATGTGCAGCAAATAAATCTGCTATTTTATCAGGGGTTGATTCCTCATTCTGAATCCAGAAACATAGTGTCTAGTAAAATGTTAGTTTTCTTCATTATTAAAATAGTTCCACAATTTTTTAACATTACCTGAATTGGAGATACTCTGTTTAACAATATTTATATATTCTGAATAATTAGATTTGTTTAATATTTTACAACTGCGAAGCCTTGAAAATTCTAAGTAATCATCTGCACTTAACGTCTCTTATATTTCCTGTGTGCGTTGCGCTTTTTGAAAATTAAATCTTTAAGAGGCCTAGAAAACCAAACAGGAAAAGAAGAATGGTAGATTCTTTTAACGGGAGTGAATAAAAAAATAATTTCCTGAAATTTGCTAATAAAAAATTCAAATGCTTCATCCTCCGATAGTTTTGAAAATTGTTCTTCCCATGCAATGTTATTTAGGGTAGATAAGATCAAATCAAAATTAAAGTCTAAAGAATAAAAGCAGTTTTTAGGGCAATTTAAATGATTTTGTTTGACACTTCCTATGGAGAATGGTAAGTTTCAACCTTAAGTAAAGGTGCATTGGCTTCAGTGACTAGAAGATTAGGTACATTCGAGAAAACTAAGTCTACGTACTCATCATGAGTATTGCACACATTATTGCATTGTGTCATATCAAAATAAGAGTAAGTATCATTCAAAAGATATGCAGAAGATGATATGTGGCTGTCCAGTTCATATGTGGTATGTTAAAATCGCTCAGAAAATATATGTAGTTGTAAGATTTCTTCAATTGCAGAACTGTGTGATTTATATGAAATAAACGGAGATCCTGGCGGAATATATACACCGCCAATTAGAATAATGTCACCACCAACTGAAACTTTAACAAAAATTTGTTCCACATTAGTAGTTGTACAACAAATTTCCGAGGATTGTAAAGAATTTCTTATAGCAATGATAACACAACCTCCATTTATTTTATTGCTGGTATTACAGTTTCGGTCCTTCTGTAAATAACATATTCTCCAAAGTTGAATTCAGAATCAGAAATGTCATTGTTAAGATTGGATTCAGTAATTACTAAAATATCATATATACTGTGATTTAAATTTTTTAAATACATCTAATTTTGTTCTTATGCCATCAACCTTCTGTTAGTACTAGTAATTGGGCACTGTTCGGTTTTTTGAATTTTGATTATCACAACCTTAGGATTGACCATTCATAATGGTCAAATTCGCCTCGCCAGCATCAGACCATCTTTTTAGACCACATCTACGGTCAGCATCAGACAGCGTCAGCATCAGAGATCTTTTTATCACATCTACGGTCATTGATAAATGGTATTATTTAAGGCCCTGCGTATTGAGTTTATTTATGTATGTTTCATTCTTATTTCGCTTATTCTTTGCGCTATTTACTTTAGTTTTGTAACGTTTGTGTCTTTTGGACTTGAGATTGTCTCATGAAGATAGATTAGTAATCTGTGTTTTTTATAGCAACTCAATGAAATTGAGCAGCCACATCGACTTGGTTTGTCGCTGTAATCTCCTTAGCTCAATTAACACATTTCCCTGCATCACTGTTTGATCTTTCCTAACAACAAATTCCTTTATGGCAAGGTCCTGCAAAAGCTTCTTTCTATTAAAAAAGATATACGAAGGAGCAGCTTCGAGGTCAAAAATAATTTTTAATGGTCTAATTTTTTTACCTGGTGTTGGTTTTCCCAATCTGAATGACGTTACATATGTCTACAGGCATCTCTGCGATCGTAGTTGAGATTATGGTGTCAGTAAGATCCTTGTCAGAATCTTTCCTAGGCGACGCTGTAACTGATGAGCATTCAGGTACATTATGTACAATAAAATTGCGTTTACGTCGTACTCTTTCTTCATATAAAAGTTTCTATTTTAATGCAGTCAGGTTTGGAGGTTAGCTTAGGTATTTCAGCTAGTAATTCCTGAATTTTCTTTAACAGGTTACCTGGTTCTTGTCATATATTATAGCATGATGTGCAAAGAAAATGAATTTTTTCCTTAGATGACTTACTTTTAAGACTATCTGATTCATTTTTGGTCAATTGTGCGCAGCTCACTCATGCTATTCTGTAGCACCAAACCAAATATAAACAAAAATAAGTCTCTAATAACAGAAAACAAAGAAAACTTGGTACAGCAGCACAAGGACGTTGTTTACAAATTAACCTATAACGGTCGCGGATAGCTGCTGCAAATTAATGAATCTAAAGGCATTAACATTGCACTCTAGCAAGGAGCCATACACAGTTAATGAAAGAGCAGGTTTTTCTAATAAATATAGAATCTATCAGACAGGTAAATATAGAAAGAGGTATTACCCATAGTAGTATTGAAGCAGCACTATTTGATGATGACTTAAGAGCAGACTGGGTAAAGTTTAATAACTAAATAAGAGAGCAATTTATACAGAAATTAAACATCTTGCAGCTTACAGGCTTTAAAGATGATATCAAAAATTTGAATGAATCAATTACAATTCCAAACAAATCAATTACAATAATATATAATGTTAATTGCCAACAATTCAAAGTAGGTGTAGGCCCTTCACTACAAAACCACAATCTCATCAGTCATGGGCCATTTAGAGTTGAAGTTGAGGTAGTCAGCAGTTTGTTTCTTTGGCAATCAGACATACAGTCTCCGTATGCAAGCTCATGGGATCATGTTCGTTCGAGACTACAAAAAATAGTTACCTCAACAGCAGAACAGTCTCCTCAATACACAAAATTCATTCACAACTCAAATATTTCCATTTTGTTTCGACCCTTCCTTATTATTTCTTTGATGCTTATTTGAAAAAAAGAAGAAAAAAATCCTTTTTAGTTTTCCCTAAACGATTCGGGTCGGATCCTAGCTTTAGTAGGGTAAAAATTTAACCATACCGAAGATGACGTCCTGAGAAAAACTGACGTTTAGAGAAAAACTGAAAAGGCCTCTTTTTGTTTCTTTGGTTAAATCCTGACCCACAAAAATCCAACAGAAAATTAGCTTCAAAGAAATTTATAACAAAAGTTTTCAATACTTAAATTTTATCAATGCATTTTTAAATAGCGTCAAATTCTGATAACTTTGCTTAGTTTGGTAATGTAGGTATTAGTTTTGTACTACATCTATTTATACGTAGGTATATATATTTATTTATTTACTTGTACTTCTGTTTTGGCCCGAAGGCATACAGAGGGAATTGACGTTATGCGATAGTATTACCAAAAATGTTACAATAAGCAAATAATTAAGAAAAAAAAGTAGAACCGACAAGTTATGCACACTATTACTCCCAAATCGAGAAGTCACCGTCTCTCTTGACAGAGTCAAACCGGCTTTTATTCTGGCAGAACCAGAAGAAGCGAGCACTAAAAGTACAACCGGGCAAATCAACAAGGAAACGCAAAGCAGGTATGAACGGCGTATCCTACCAAATGTGCGCTCTTTAGTCGCAGTTATGGGGGGGGGGAGCCATGTAGCGGGAGCTACCACGGAATAATAACTGCTTGAACATTGATAGAAGAATCAATTATTCATATCCGTTACTGCCTATGCCCTAAAGGGACTGAAACTTTTTTAGAAATGGCTGCCTAATGTGAGTACAGTATGTGTGCTCTATAGTTTTTTTTGTGGAAATAAGTTGTGCAAACAAAAAAAAGATTGTGTTAATTTGAGTGGGCACTAATTTAAATTGTAAGGTAAGCGAGCTCGCTATTTTTCAATGATTAAACTGGCCAGTTAATAAATTAATTTATATATTTCAGAAACTCTAAATACCAAGTAGCATATAACTTTTTGTAACAATAAACGAATATTGCCTAAAGTATCAATTTTAATTACCATAAATCATTAAACAGAGTATAAAACCCAGGCTTTCCAGTAATGTGACCAGCTCCCTTTTAGAATCTAATTTAGTATCCAAAGACGATCTGTCATTAAACAAACAGAATCAGTTTCACTTAAATTACCAATTCAACAATTAAAGTCACCCATTACGACAATTTTAGTACTTTCTTCATTAATGCTTTTTAATTCATTTAATACATCTGAAATACACTCTAAACAATTGATAGGGACTTCAGCGAGATTGAAAGAAATCAGACAAATTATATAAGAATAACTTTTCAAATTAACTGAAACTATTAAACAATAACTTGAAGTAAATAATAATTTATATTGAAAATCATTTTTAATAAATAAAGCGAGACCACCGCTTGCTCTTCTCTTCAGTTTTTCTTTAATTGCTTCACCATAAATAACATTAAATTTCTTCAGATAATCAGGAAAATGAAAATTCTTATCAATAAGCCAAGTTTCTACAAGCCCAATAATATCGAATGAACTTAATAAATGTTTTTGAATGGCATCTAAGTCATATAAATTTTTAGTACTATGCACATTCCAAGAAAATAAATGAAATGAATTTAAATTTAGCTGATCATTACTAACTGTTTGTAGATTTAAAGAAGAAACATCTGACATGACGTAACCAGGCTCGGATGACGAGGATGAAACCGATAATTGCTATTCCGAACCAGATCGCATCAACCACTTATTTAAACTCTTCTCCTCCTTATCGGCTTCACTCTTATTTTCTTTTCTTATCCCCTCTTCATTCTTCTCGTCAGTCTTAGCTGGGGCGGTTTTCGCTGGCAATAGTTCCTTTTCTTTACTAACTTCTTCTTCACCATGATGATAAAGGTGGCTATCTGGCATCTATATGAGTATAAGGTAGCTTCTTTTTTGATTTGAGATCATCTAATGTGAAGATTTTTCCGGATATAACTAGTTTATCGTGAGGTAATTAACATTTGTGTTCATAATCGATGGCATCTTTCCTATACGGCAATAATTGTTTCCTCACAGCTCGGATCTCAGGTGAATAATCGGCGTATAAACTTAGAGCGATACTAGCTAACTTTCTACAAGATTTAATTATTGTAGAAAGTTATTACTTAGAAAATTATTATTTTAGAATAAGTTTTTAATTTAATGAGTATGGGACGCACTCTTGTAGGCGAACGAGGACTCAGACGTTGCAACCATGCGAGATCAGCTTTAGCGATGCTCAATCCCAATTTGTTGTATATAACATCCGTCACTGACTTTTCTAAATCTTCATAATACTCCTTTACAGATACAGAAACATTGTATAATATTATGTTGTATTTACGAGAAATGTTGTTTATGAGTTTTCTCTCCACAACATTTAATTTTTCTTCTAAATTTGATATTCTCTTTCACCTGTTCCAATTTGTTAGAGAAAGTTTGTAAATATTTATTCACAATATCTAGCACTTCTGTCTTTGAATGATCAATTTTTTGTTCTAATTTAAAAAAAATCTTTCATTAATCTTGTCTATTTGACTAATATTATTTCTAAAGTTTTGTAGTTGAATCAGTGGAATCCGTCATGATATATACTATTTGATCCTGAAATAGAATCTGTTAAATTGCAAGTGAAATAACTTCATTTCTATTTTTTTTTATTTTTCAAGTAATGTTAGAATGCAATAAATTTAAATAAAGTATTGTAATGTGTAGACCTTTGGGAAGAAATATAAATTATTTTAGAATTAAGTGAAAAGTATTAGTCTATGTAATATTGGTTGTTACTTAGTGTAAGTCCAAGACTGGGTTTTTACGAAGGTTGGGAGAAACAATAGGAACAGTTAGAAAGGTAAAATACCTGTACTACAAGAAAAGGGAATTCCCCTTTCTTTCTCCCTTGAATGGAGGAGGGATGATATATATAGAGAACCTACAATAGGAGATGATCAGAATTGTTGTGGTGAAGAAAACCCTGCTCAGTGGAAATTTATAAAAGAGTGTCGTAGTGTTCGTTATACGAGAGTTAAGGCCAAACCTTCTGCTTAAAAACCCTTTTAATATTGTAAGTTGTACAAATGAATCTAGTTACTTAGTGCTTAAGTATTATTTTATTATTAGTTAAGGAATAAGATTTTATTTGTAGTCTAAATTGTGTAATTATATGTATTTCTTTTATATGGTTATTTTCTAATTATTTTTATCCTTTAATCAATCCAGATGAACACAGACCTTACGAGATCCCTTTAGAGAAGAGATAAATTAGAATTTATAATTATTTACTATTCTGAATTTCTATTTTAAAACCCCCCAATTATACATAACATTACAGTATAGAAACTCAGGCAGTAGTTACTTATGTATTTTTATAAGTAAGAAACTTTACACTTTTTATTAATATTGTAACGCAGCCATTAGTGCCATCTAGGGGAAGAAGCACCTCAAGTTCTCCTCGTGGCCGCTTAACAGGGCGCTTCTAGATCATTCTATAATGGTCTCCCACAGTGTACCGCACCCTAGAATGTTCGAGAAGCTTCCAGAACCTTCTCCAGTGTTATAAATAGGAGAAGAACGGCTCGACTGAGTCTCGTTATAAATAGAGTGCATGCTTGTTAAAAGTGAACTGAGAGAACTTTTGTTGGTTTATAAGTATATTTAAGTGTTTTATTTGTAATTTATTCTGTTGAACAGTGAATTGGTGTTTTTAGGAGTTTAGTGTGTTTTATCTAAACCGAACCCACTTAGCAACTAGTTGCAGTAGCTAGTTTGGAAAAACGTAACATTTGGTGTCAGAAGTGGGATAAAGCCTCTAAACAGGTAACAGCTTAGTATCAGTTTTGTTGTATGCCCATAAGTACCAGAAGTTAAACGCGCAAAATGGAGGAACTGATGACACTTTTAAATGAAAAGCGAGAGGAAGCGAAAAGGGGCCGGGACGAAATGAAAGACGAAATAAAGAAGAGCTGAGAGGAAGCGAAAAGGGTCCAGGATGAAATGAGAGAAGAAATAAAAAGGGAGATAAATAAGATCCAAGAAGAAATGAATAATGACATAGACAAGGGCCAAGAAGAAATAGACCAGGTCCAAGAAGAAATGAAAAAGGTTCAAGAGGAGTTAAAATCCGAAATGGAGAGAAATATAGGAGAGGTAGAATAGTCCCTAAGACGCATGTAGAGCGTGGAGACTGGCCTACCTAATGTTGGGGTTGGAGCCACCCCAACGGCAGGCATAGAGGAAAATGAAGGCCGCCGAGTGGCGTTCAGAGCTCTTGTGCAGATCAAGCCGCCAACCTATGACGGAGCATCATCGTAGGCAAACTATTTGCTACAGTTTAATGCTTCCGCTTCTGCAAATGGTTGGAGCGAAAAAAGAAAGCAACATCACTGATTACCTCGCTACGGGGTGAAGCGCTGGACATCCTCCAGAACATTCCGGAGGATCACCGAGGAGATTTTGCCCACCTGAGCGAACACATGGAGAGAAGGTTCGGCGATAAGCATTTGCATAAGCTCTACAGGACGCAGTTCAAAACACGGCGCCAACACCCGAGCGAAACACTCCAACAATTTAGTGCCGATATTTCCCGCTTGGTAAGAATGGCGTTCCCCGGTCTGGATGATAATCCGTTTGAGGGATTTGCTGCGGATGCCTTCGCCGGCGGCCAGATCTGAGAGGGTAGCAATGCAACGCAGCCACTACTGCCATCTAGGGGAAGAAGCAGGCACCTCAAGTTCTCTTCTGGCGGCTGGGAACCTTCTCCAGAAGTATAAATAGAAGAAGAACGGTTCGAGTGAGTCATTTTTCTTACGAATGGAGTGCGCGCTTGTTAAAAGTGAATAAAAAGTGAGCTGAGAGAACTTTGGTTTATACGGTGCATTTAAGTATTTTATTTGTAATTTATTGTGTTGAACAATAAATTGGTGTCGTTAGGAGTTTAGTGTGTTTTATCTAAACCGAACCCACTTAGCAACTAGTTGCCCTAGCTAGTTTGGAAAAACGTAACGATATTATGAAGTAGTGTTCACTTATCTGAACTACTCCCCACTACTCACATGCAGAAAATAATGTTGAAAAGCTTGAAAAATTTAAAGTTATTATTAATAGTTCTTTTCTTTTTTTCCTAAAGTTTTCCTTTAAAATTCACTTAAAGCTTTTAACGCTCCACCATTGGTAAATTGATTAATTTACTGGTAATTATTTAGAAATAAAAATTGAAAAATATTTGCATTTAATTTGAATTATGCACGGTTCCGAAGTTAACACAACCGCGGCCCACGCGCGACTCCCTCTTTTATTTCTTCTATCTTTTTCCTTTTACTTCAGTTTTCACTTCCTCATCATTGTTTATTTTCCTTATCTTCCTGAGGATTTATTTTTAGTCCTGTTTTACAGCCTATTCTAATCATTCATCATATTTACTATTTCGTCCTGAGATTTCCCAATAATAACAATATCAGCAGCAAATTTCATTACATTTAGTCGTTCTCCGTTGATGTTACGGCGTAATGTTCTCAGCACTAATTTTTAAATGCTTGCTCTAACACACAACCAAATATTTTGGCTGACGGCACATCGCCCTGCCTGAGACTCCTTCTTAATTGTACATATTTTGCCTTACTTCCCAGTGTTATCTTCATTTGTGCATTCTCATAGGTGTACTCAAATAGGTTTTTGTAAGCTTCCTGGATCCTGATATCTCTCAATGAACCTATAGCATCATGATATACACAGTCGAAGGTCTTTTCAAAGTCTACAAAAAGAAGGAAGAGGGGTTATTCTAGTGCTTTCATTATCAGCTGGATAACAAATATGGCATCACTTGTAGGGAAGTTCTTCTTAAATCCAACCTGGTCTACTGGAGAATCCAAATCAAGTTGATCTCTCATTCTTCTTGAAATAATTGACATAAATATTTTATAAGTCACTGAGAGTAGGTTAATCGGCCTATAATTTCTTATAATATTAATTTAAACCTCAACCAAGCAGTCGGAACTTCTTGTTGTTTCAAATAGGCGTTAAATAGTTGGCACAGATCTTTTTGAAGTTTCTCATCTCCCTGTTTCAGTTGTTCACTTACAATATTGTTAATTCCTCCGGCTTTGCCAGATTTTGTACTCTTGAGTGCAGCTACAACTTCTCATGGTAATATTTCTTCAGCTTTCATTTGTCCTACACTCGGACAATACTTCTTATTTTCCAACTTTACGGGAAATCTGTATAATTCTTTGTAAAATTCAACTATGGTATTTAATATTTCCTCTTAATCTGTCTTAATCGTGCCGTTTTTATCTTTCATAGCTGTAATATTCCTTCTTCCTACAATTGCGATCTTCTGCATTTCTTTAGACTATTTCCTTTTTGTATCCCCTCATTTAGTTCCTTTACATCTTTTTTGTAAGACGTTAAAAAAATTCATTTCGTACCATTCATCATTTTTCATATGGTTTTAGAAATCTCAGCAAATTCTACCTTATCTTTTCCTTGTCTCTTTAATCTTCTTCTCTTACGCATCAATTTTCTTATCTTCCGGAAATACTGTTATCAGTTAGAATCTCTTTGGTGCTATTCGCTATCGCTTTTACTAATCGCATTTCCATCTCATCCAAATTTTGCTCATTAACTCCTTTTAACATAAATTTTATTCTACTTTCTGTGCATAGTTATTTGCCTCTAAATATGCTCTCATACTTCTAACTTACACTCATATCTCTTAACTTCATTCTCTTTTCTTTTTGCAGGCATTATATATTCTTCTACCTTCCAGTTTAACAATAGCTTTGACTGTTCGCTTCCTATGTTTATCTTCTCTTCCGTATCTACATCGTATAATTCTTTTGCTATTTGAGACTATAAAATCAATTTCATTTTTGGTGCTACCATCCAAGTCCATTTTCTGTTTATGTTTTTCCTGAAGGAGATATTTATGATAAACATTCTATTGGAATCTACGAATTTGACCATCTGATTACCACGTCTGTTCCTATCACCGAAACGAAATCTACCTAGCGCTGTTTCTACCTCATTAGCTTTTCCTACTTACGCATTCCAATCTCACATAATTATAAGAAATCTGCACGAATCCTCATCAATAGCAGCTTGTAAACAACTATAAAAATTTTCATATTCTTCTTCTTCTGCTTTACTCGTAGGTGCTTAGACTTGAATAATTTGTACCCTTCCAAATTTTCGTCCTCCATGTTTCATAATATTCTTGAGATTCTACGATTATAGCTTTTATTATTATTATTATTATTTAATTTAAGGCACGTCAGCATCTATGGTCATTGGCTGCCCGGAGCCTTCTCAGTGCTCCGCTGGCCTCCGGACAGTGTTCTCTCGTTACAGGCAACACTGTCCATCACCAGACAGTGAGCTGTAAAGGCTCCTAGGAAGAAAAAATCTAAAGGTAGCACAGCTGGACTCGAACCCGGGTCCTCCGCGTGGGAGTCCAGTACGCTAACCACTTAGCTATTCCCTTCTCTCTATTATTATTATTACTTTTTTTTAAAGCGCATCAGCTGCGATGGCTATTAGCGCTAAGACTCTATACATAATAGATGTCTTAAGCGTATGTAAATGAAATTATATTATTATTATTATTGTTTGTTTTTTTTCTTTTTTCAATCCCTCGCGGCCCGCAGGCAAGGGAGGAACCTGTTATTGTTATTATTATTATTATTATTATTATTATTATTACGCTTTAAAAGAATACAATTCTTCATAGCATGGAGTTGCTACTATAAAAAACAATATATACATTAAAAAATAAAATTGAAAATCATTTACATAATTATAAAAGATTTAAGATTTACAAAAAATTAATCATTTAAATGGAAATACATATCTATAATAAAAACAAAGAAACAAGACAAAAGGGGAAAAGGAAATTTCTTTTAAATAGTACTGTTACAAAATTAAAGTGATAATGTAAATAAGTATAATGCAATATAATATAATTAATTTATAAATGAGTAATTTACAAATAGACATAAAAATTAAAATCAACTAAACCAAGAGGACAGCATCTATTGAAAAGTTAAACAAAAATTAACTGCAATTAGCCGAATAATCCCAACAACTAATATAATAAATGAATGAATGTGAGGCAGCAATTAATAATTTATTTAACTTTCTCGGTAGGATTAATATCTGTTAACTGCAAAAAAGTGTCAGAGCAAAATTAATATAAATACTTAGCCATTTTTGGCGGATAGAACTAAACAATGAACTATTTAGAAAGAAATGATCCAAACTTCTTTCATTGTACATAATGTGCACTCATTATCGGGCTCGAATTTGAATTTTTTGCCATATAAATATAATACTGGGAACTTTTTGGAAGCTAAGCGTATTTTTGCTAGAATTTTTAACTTTACAAAATTTATATTTGAATTAAGATAAAACTGCAGAATAGAGAGGGAACGTAATACATTTCTGAAATGGATATAATAACAAGGAATTATTGATTTATTTATATCGATACACTTACAGTTATTATTATACTTCTCTTGTAGGCTTTTCAAATTACTATTCAGAATTTCTAGAGCTTGTAACTGCCATATATCTTGGGCACCAATCTTAACTAACATGATGCTAATCTAAATTTTCCGCTAGAAGAGAATGGTACGCCCAAATATTTAAAATTCAGTTTAAACTGAATAGGTTCATTATTGTAACATAGCGCTTTTAAATATTTGGCCTTCCCCGACTTCTTGAATGGAACTATCACCGTTTTCGATAGATTGACTTCTAGTGAGTTTTCGCGACAGTATTTATACAAAATATTAAGACTCTCCAGGGCGGCGCTAGAATGACAATGTCATCTGCATAAATCAACATTAAAAGTGCTTTATTAGTTTTAATATTGACTCCACGGGACCCATTGTATTCAAAGAATTCTATTATATTGCTTAGGTATAAGGAGAACAATAAAGGGCTCAATATCTCACCTTGGAGGACGCCTTCTGTGATATTTATACCACTAGATCTAGAATCCCCTTCCACGCGACCATTAAGATTTTTTTAATAATTCGAATAAATTTAGAGCTTACACCTAAATTTAGCAGTTTCTCCCATAATTTGATATGACAGACAGAATCGAAAGCTCTTCGAAAATCGACAAAGATCCCATATATCTGCCCGCCTGTAGAACGCAGTTGAATATTGATCACAGAACTTAAAATGAAAATTCCATCGCGACATCCTTTATTTCGACGGAAGCCTAATTGTTCATTAGATAGTTTATTATACAAATCGGTAAAGGTCTTTGCATTAATCCTAATAAGACCCAGGCAATTCTATTTACTCATAGAAGGAAGATAGTGGGTTTTACACCTCCCAGGTTGTTAGGCACTTCCATACAGGTTAGTAAATCAGAGAAGTTCCTTGGAGTAGTTCTCGACAGTAAATTAAACTGGTCGGAACATGTTAAGATACAGCATCTAAAGACAGTAATTGCCTTTTGGCAATGTCGAAGAGTTGTAGGTAAGAACTGGGGGATTCTCCCAAGATGATGTTCTGGATTTATTGCATGGTCATTAAACCTAGGTTATTATATACGGCTTTGGTGGGTGGCGTCGCATTGAAACACGATCCGCTAGACAGCTGCTGGAAGATATCCAACGCTTGGCTTGTCTGGCGGTGACTGGTGCGTTTCGGACTACACCGACCGCATCCATGGAGACTTTGTTAGGAATTCCACCTCTCTTTGTCTCCAGACGTAGATGACTTCACAGCACTCATCCTTATGGATGAGTGAAGTGGGTTGTCGGCAGTCTAAGATGCTCATTGGGGGTCCGGACGGAGCTTTCAATAGCGGGATCTGATGTCTTTCACGGACCTCTCTCAGGCATCTGGTTGGCTTCCTCACCGGGCATTGTGGCTTAAGGAGACATCTCTATACAATGGGACCCCTATAATAGAGTTTGTGAGACGGAGGAGGAAACACCGATGCATCTAATGACGGATTGTTTGGGCTGTGAGGAGATTAGGTTTAGGACCTTCGGCCGGAGTAGGATATCGGTAGAGGATCTTAAGGTATGTCCTTTTAAGGTTTTGATCCGATTTGTTCGGTCTGTGGTGAAACTTAGATGGGTAAAACCTGGGCCTGGACTTTTGTTCCAGACCCAGTAGTTGTTATTCTGTAGGGGTAGCTATATGGGCCCAGGGAGGCTTTGGATAGCGTAGGGTTTTGCCCTCCCCCTTCCTTGAATACTACTACTACTACTACTAATAATAATAATAATACAACTCGGTCCATTGGAAAGTTTAATGTTTAGAATGTAAGTAAATATTTTTTGTAACTGTGTTCACTAAGGAGATCGGCCTATAGTTTGCAGGGTTAAGGGGTCCGTCTTCTTAAATAACATTTTCGTATTAACTTGACACCAGGAGAGAGGTATCACCTCATCATTCAATATTTTATAGTTTTATTGAACATATAACAATTAGTGCATCCAGGAAGGGGGTAGATTTTTGAAAAATTCATTTTATTAAACCTGGACCAGTAGCTTTATTCTTTTATAACGCTCCGATACTATTTAGCAATTCATCCAAAGTAAAATCCTCATCGAGGATGGGACAATGTACCCCGAAGTAGTCAGTATCATTGCATAAAAGTTCCGGATATGTATTTTAATAAAAATTTTCTATTTCATTTTTATTAAAATTTTTATTTGAAATACTCTTAATGCCTGCCCAAAATCTTTTGAATTATTTGCGGGGTTAAATTTTGACCGAATCTCTTTATAATAATTATATTTTGCACTCAATGCGGTTTTTCTAAAAGTTCTTTTGGCCGATAAGTATAGCTTAATACATCTTCACGAAATTTTAATTTCTTGCATATCCTATATGATTTATTTACAAGACGTTTTGCTATATTACAATCAGGAGTGAACCATGATTTATAACTATAAAATTTATATCTGAGTTTACACTTAACGAAAATTCCAACATTATGTCCTGCATTTCGCATGTTCTATTTATTGCGGAAGTACTATAAAAATAAATTTTATTAGAACATTCTAAAAAATTATAAATTTTTATCAACTTTCCTGAATCAATTATTATTAATCAATTGTTACCAATTATTCTAGAATTCCCTTTCACCTACCCCACCCCTAAAAATTTCCTCAAATCCCTAGCACTTGCCTCTTCAACCCACTTTCATTTCTGTAGATGATTTAAAACAAGACACTAGTAACTGTTAATTTTCATTTTTATGTATCTGCGATGTAAAAAATGTGTATGTTTAAGAATTCTTTCTCCACACTTTCACGACTTTCTATAATATAAGTTTAATAATATTTTTTTTAAATTTTCTTTTTTTTTTGTTTGTTTTTGTTTTTATTATTCTGCATTTTACATTAATGCGTTGTGATTCCTCATTGTATTGTTTTTTAAATTAAACCTGATAAAGACAGGAAACTCTGTCGAAACGTTGGCATAATTGAATGTTTTTTCTTGACCGATCCTCACCAAATTTCTTCATAACATATTTCAAAGCAAGGTAATCCATCCAAATAAGGTCTATCACACTTTTCCCTTGAAAACCAATAAATGTATAATTAGCTGGGTAATCATTATTCGAACTGCCGTTACATAAAAATAAACCATTATTCTCCATAATTTCAGCCAATCTTCTACCCTTGTCATTTACTAGCTCAACCAAACTCTTTCTCTTTCCAATAAAGCGTGTACCAATGAAAATATCACTTTCTAACCCAAGTACAATACTACACTCTGGATATTCCTGCCTTAATTTAAATAATTCACTATCTGAATTTTGCATTGTATTAGCTACATCAATATCGGGTTTTAAGAAGACTACCCCCAAAATCAATGAATCTGTCCTAAATTTTACTAATAGAAATAACCATAAGTTATTTACTTATCTCTGTAATCTCCAAATTTAAGATTTTTTTAATTAATATAATAAGACCTCCGCTAGCTCTATGAATTTTTTATCTGCTTTAACATAAAATGTTTGATAATTTGATAAAATTGAAGGAATGGTGAGGTTGTCGGCGGTCTCACGTAGGCATAATATATCATATTCAAGTAAATTATCAATCTCAACACCATCCATGTGAGCCAAAGTACCTACACCTCCTACATTCCAAGAACCAGTATTAATGTGAGTAGCATTTTTATTTAAATCTGTTAATCTAGACGAAATATTATTACCATCACATAAATTTTCTGTATAATTGTAAACAACTATAAAAATTTTCATATTCTTCTTCTTCTGCTTCACCGTAGGCGCATAGACTTGAATAATTTTTACCCTTCCAAATTTTCGTCCTCCAAGTTCCCATAATATTCTTGAGATTCTATGACTATAGCTTTTAAAAGAAGTTATTTGCTTTGCAATATTGTTATTTATAAGGAAACCGGTACCTCCAACACTGCTGGCTCCATTAAAATATTTTTTTTTTCATTATTTGGTTCTATACATTGTTCTCCATTTCTTCTTACTTTTGACAATCTTTTGTCCTTCCAGTCCATTGTACATTTTCCATTTCCTCAATTAATTCTAATAATTTATTATCTTCTTTCACTGATCGGCAGTTATATCTATAGATATTTGATATATACATACGTTATATCTATAGATATTTGATATATACGTACTTGTCCTATTCTTTATCTTTCTGGCCTGTTTGATTTTTATCATTCACCAATTCCGATTCGCCATATCCATTTCCAAGTCCAGATCCATTTCTCACAGGTTCAGGCAGTATTTGCTAAACTCCCAAAACGTACTGATAAGATATATTTGGCGGTCTGTCCTCTTTTAAACACTCCTCTTCATCTTTTCTACAGAAAACTACATCTAGTTATAAAATAAATAAAAAGGAACATAAAAAAAAATCGCTGGAATCAGGAAGATTTACTATACATAAGACAACAACAAGAAGTAGATATTCTACAAGATAGCTTGCCCTTAAATAATGTCTAAAATACATTCAAGTGTAAGTACGATGATCGAGATATAGTAATATATAAAAAGACTTAAGGTCTAAGAGACAAACATCAAGCTGGTCGCATATTCAGAGCATATACAGAACAAATATGTATTATTTCATTTGACTGGTCTGAAAGAGATAAATCCATTATTTTGACAAATTTTTCAAAACTAAATGCCTGAAAATGAATATTATGGTGCTAAAAATTTGTTTCTGTAAAATGAAAATGCAGGTTGGGAGACAAGAAAATGAAGAATATCTTCTGGATTATTGAGAGCACACAAATGGCAATTACCCACGGACAACTATATGTTGCATTGTCGAGATGCCGTTCAAAATAAGGAATAATAAATCAGCGTTCTGAAACTATTTAGAACGTTCTTTGGAAACAAGTTTTGTAACCATACGTTTTATCCTTGCATTTTATTTATTCTTAAATACTTTTCTGCTCAGAGCACCGTGGGGGATGAGCTCCTGTGACATGCGTTAATATTTCAAATTCGCATGGACGAATTTTCAAGCGGTTTTGCACCATTTAACACAGATTTTTCTTGAAAATGTTAAGAAGGGGGTTGGGCGCCGAAGGCGTATATTTATATATGTATATTTGAAACATATAACAATAAAATCAAAATGTTGGTTGGTTGGGACCAAAGAAAAATCTTTATCTTTTCGAAAGTTTATTCGACGTTTCGGACACCTTAATTGTGTTTCCACAGAAACTGTCAAGGAAGGATGGAGTGTTTAATGCTCCTTTTTTCTTTGGCTATAACGAAACAACATTTTGCTTGTTTCATAACAAGTAAAAAAAACGCTTATCGTCGAAACAGGCAATAATTGGGTCGCTCAACTTCGTTGAGATGCCATAACTCACAGCATTAAAATCCATTCCGGGAGACCTAGATCGATGGCAAAGGAAAAGATGCAGAAACAGTCATAGTAGCCTTAAGATTCACTATCCATACTGCAAACAGCTACAGTCAACGTACCTGCAGCGGGAGGCTCTAGCTGCCATAGAGATGACTGCTGAGTATTCACAGAGAGTCGATTATAATGGACTCCGCAATGGTCGTCAAATTCAATAGGTCGATGCCGACCTCGTCTAGAAACAGTTTGGTTTTTTTGGTACTGTTCCCCGAGACCCTAACCATAGACTATGAATCAAACCATAGACAGAGAAATGCCTCTCTGTTTACTCCTTTCTAAATTTCTCTTTAAGGAACAGAATGTATTTCTCGTAAATTGTCTTCTTTTCTTTGTCAATTTTTGCTGCCTGATCCGCATCTTCGACTCATTACGGACTGTCGGACCCAGGGTCAAGGTGGCTTTTCTTTTTTTGCAGAAGGCAACTATATTGGCGAAAGGAGTCGATCATCCGTGTCAGCGCAGCATGGTTTTGTACTACATCAATTTGTAACATTATGCAAAACATACAGATATCGAACGTGAAATAAACTTATAATCTGTTTCAGCTAGACTACTAACTTGAGACAAGAAAACAAGAAAAAAAATTGCATGCGCTCAGGACCAATGAAACTTCTTTACGATTCGAATAAGTAACTGCCATTTACAATATGTGCATATTTAACATCGATGACTAAAGCCCCTGTTCTTTTGGAACATGGATAGGAAGAAACACAAAATAATTCTTTTTAATTTTAAAATAAGTTTATGCACTAAAGTAGAAACAAATACGTTTTTTCTTCTTTTTCTACATTATTTATTCTCCATTATTATCTGAATTGTTATCATCGAATGCTAGAAAAGAAACAATAGGTTTATGGTAACTGAAGTAAGTGGTAAATGGTTTAGATTCAAATTGATCTAAATATCTTGTAAACACTCCATCAAGGGTGGCTCCATATTTTGTTATACTGGAATTTTCATTATTTGACATCGTTACATTTAATTTGTCGTGCAGAAAATCCGTTCCTAATTTTCCATTGTTTGTATAAATTCAACACAGAATGCAAGTAATTAACAATTGATTATGTAATGTAATGTAAACGAATCATAAAGTTCATATTAATAAAGTGTTGAATTTGCCGAATTTTAGAATGCTGAGTTACTTGCACAGGAAATTATTACAAGATTCTATTTTTCAAGCTATAGTTTAGACGTGAATAACCGTGAATACCTGTTAGGAATTCACTCTTTCCAGTCTCATCTCTCTCTCTTTCTCTTTATCACTTTTTTGGAATGGAGTAGAATTCAGATAATGGAGTTGCTCTTATTTTAAAAAGCCAGCGTACTTCCCTTAAATTAAATCTTTGATGTGGGTGTTCTTGCCTAGGTTAAAAACCAAAATTAATTCTAATGACTTTCCTCCTGATGTTACAAGTTCGCTCCATGAAACATTGATGAAATTGATGATCTCAAGCACAATCTCCTTAGGCATATGATAATCAGGTATTTTATAAATTTTAGCGAGATGTTAAAATGAGTTTCAAATTAAATACCATCATAGAATGAGCCTCCAAATATAAAGTCTCCAAACTAACATACAGTTCGGACAACATGAAGGTGAGACTTGAAGGTGACTATATCTTACTCTGGAAGAAGGTAGCATTAGGATCTCGTCATATTTTTGAAGTAGAATTTATATTGGAAATTCATGTTTTGAGCATGAATGCTAAGCATGCATGGAAGATTTATAATAAAATCCGTCAACCGGGGGTGCGACTATCCAGAATTGTTTTTCACTTTTATGAGATTTCATTTACAACACATTCACAAACGGGCCTTCAACTTTTATTTGAAATATTTTTCTGGAAAAATTGGTTTGCAGAGTTCTTGGGAATCTATGATTAGACTTCACTTTAAACTCCTTTATATGTGCATTGTTGTCTGTAATGAGGGAACACTATATGGAGTCCGGCAATGCACTAAGAAGGCTCCGGGCGTCAATGACGCGCCATAAATTAAAGAAAGGTTCAAAATCGTCTATATTGAGTAAATAGATTTTTTAAAAAAGATAAAACTTTATTAACCACTTGGAAGAATTTAAAATGGACAACAACCAGAGTAAGTCCGAGTACGAATATAAAGTAAAAATGCAGAGGGACAAATATATCTAATTGGTGCATTTGCATTCAGGCCAGTTGTATTTTAGTGTAACCCTTAAAGTGCACGGGAAATAAACAAGACGGCTCTTTTATTCTATAATGTTATGAGTTAGTTAAACATAGTACGCACGATTGTCCATCGTTCCATATCTCCGTCCCTGGACCGCTACCTAAACAAACAGCACTTCATCAAAACAAGTTTTTTCCTTTTTCTCTTAGAGCCTTAAATGTATATTTTAAATTAGTCCATTTTACTTGATAATTTGCAGAATAAAAATGAAAATTTTCATCTTTATGTTTTGTTAATAACGTGATTTATAAGCTAAATAAAATACAGTGATTTGATTTGTAGAAGGTTAATGCTACAAAAAGGTGCCAGTTAGGTACTTACGTCAATGGTGTGATGATCTATACCAAGGGTCGGGAATATCTTCTTCATAGACGGCTTATCTTGTGGTGTATACCTGAAGAATTCTTTGCCATCTTTGTACCACTTCACCGAATATAAGGTGTCGTTTTGTAGATCGTATTCACAAGATATTGTTGTAGGGTGAGCCAGCCTGACGGCTACAGGCACGCTGATATACACATGACGTAGTCCCTCCACTCCACCTACACCAATAATACGTTTTTATAATAAATCTAGTTAAGCTGCTAGTATTCTTCATTGACACTAAAAAAACCTATTTTCAAATTTTAAACTTTGGTTTAAACAAGCATATTCAGTATAGCGAATATACAGAACAAGCCTGTGCTTGTACCATACAATTGGGCACGTAATAAGTTTCGAGACACCAAAATCCTTGTCAAGGTAAACAGTTCGACGAATAAGTCTAAAGAGAGGCAATAGAAATTGAGAAATCGAAAAATTGCATAAATGGAGAAGATGGACACCGTCTGAGCAGAACATGACTGCATCTACTCAGGGAATAGAGCGAAAAGAGAATAAACGCTTTTCCTGAACAAACAGAACGTACTGTTGGCAATAAGGCAATAGGAGGAGAGACTTAGCCGTGTCATCCTACTGCCAATCACATGCGAACGGGTAAAGCGTGAGAGAAATAAGATCTACCCACTTAATAACTTATTCATGAGCAGCTCGAAGTTAGGTCCCGCACCTCTAGTACTTTTGAACCATTCATGGCTTCCTTACCAGAATTGATTTATAAATCATTAAACCAAATTACTCTGAAGAAGCCTATTGCAATTTGAGTTAAACATCGATTTATACCAACCAAACCATTGATACGGTTTGGTCTCTAGTGTTGCATACGTTCTAACTAATCATTAAAAGAATTTACTGTTAAGATAGAGATCTTACAACATTTTCTTTTAATTTTGAATTTTATTAAATATTTAGTTGCTCTTAAATATTGAATAGCTGGGGCACTATAATGAATTGCATTTGAGGGTTACGTGACCTTCAGTTCCGCAGAAGTTAGTTTTCTAGGAAAAAGTTTTCACTAAAGAGATGGGATACTTAAATGGTAATAAGTATGCCCGATAGTATACTTCACATTATCATCTTATAGGTGGTCATTGAAACGGCACTTTAGAGGGAAATCTGACGTCATTCCATCCACAGAACAACCTAAAATCAGTTTTTTTAGAATAATATTTCGAATGAAAGTGATGGATCTTTGATTATTGTTATAACAAATTTCAACAAACCCCTGGTGTACCATTCAAAATAATTGCGGAAAACTTGAAAAACTCGGGAAATGCACAATTTCTAGCAACGAATTTCTTCAATCTGAGACAACAATTCAAATGTTCAGAAATATTACTGAACTATGCAACAACTCAAATTGAAAAAAGTGAAATTTTTAAAATTTTATCGAAATATTGATAGAATAAAACATGGTAAAGGGCCCTCTGGACTGAGAATTTTCCCCCTTCCGTTGGGCTTGCCATTCATTTGAAATGAACTAAAGCTCTCTCTTAACAAAAATAAACTGCAAAAGCCCCTGGCCAAGATATAATAAGTAATAAATATATTTTTTGCCTTGAAAAAGTCATTATATATTCGAAACGTTGGCAAAAATGTAGTTGTTTTACTTTCCAAGTCCGAAACCTTCTTGTCTACCATATTAAGAAAGTTCAAGAAGATTGTTCCATTTAAGCAATGAATATTATAAAATTTTCCTGATATGTTCATTTATATAATATCTGTAATTAACAAGAACAGAATCAGAAAAAACTCCAAAAGAATGTCAAAGCCCATTATATCAACATAAACCTTACTGATAATTATCGCTCAATCTTAGTAAATATCATTTTGAAGATAGTTATTCAGATATTCTTAAAACTGATGCTGTAGGTTGATCAAGTCAATCAAGTGAATGCTTCACCTATGGCACAAAACAAAGTAGTTTCTGGAAGGAAAGATCTTGATTGGATAACTTATAGCGTATAACTGTACCGTATAATTCAAATAAAATTAGGATAGAATTAGTGAACTATTTGCTATTTTTGGTGTTTGCATATAGTTCTATTGACATCAATAAAATTCCCTGGGTGCCAGTGAAAGTTAATCAGATTAATTAAATGGATGTATGATCACGTTTGTATGTCCAAAAGAGGTAATATTCGATGGGAGGTAATGTCAAGGTTTTTTTTATCAAGGATGGTTTATTATTAGCTTATTTATCAAGGACGTCTTTAAATTTAGACAATTTAACTCCACCAAAGCCACTCCCAAGTCCGCTTGCAAAAGGTGGAGGGATTCCCCAGCTGAAACCTGAGGTATCAGAGACATTTTCCGTGGTAGCCTGCTTCATTTTGTGGTCATCCACCACAACTAAACCTGAGGTACTAGGACTTCTCAAAAAGTGTGGTGCGTTACCTACTTTGCTCGAAGTAGCCAGAGAAACTGGCCTGCCAGCTCATAGAAGGCAGCCTATTCAGCAACTAGATAGGGAGCCATAGGCTAATGCACTATTCCCCAAATCTACAAAAATAGAAGACTAATTTATAAAACCGAACAGATCTCAGAGACACTGACATGGTAAAGACATAGGATTTCGTGAACATGGAACGTCAGAGGACAAGCGGGAAAGGGAGTGGGACTAATAGGTAAACATGCCTATATTGGCTATATTGATAGAGACAAAGAAGAAAGGATCAGGCTGCAATAATAATATTCAAGGATATAGAATTGATTGGTATCCAGGGAGAAGTGATAATGAAAAAAGAATCAGTCTGACAAATCTCATTCGATTAAGGAAATTTTCCGCACAAGAAAATCCACAAGTATAACAGAGTTGAGTCAAGCCTCAACCAAAAGTCAATCATCGACTATATAATAGTTAGTAGAGGAGTAAGAAAAAGAATTGGAGTTGTCAGGGGACAGATCAGATCACATGCCACAGTAGTGAAAATGTGAGAAACAAGGAAAAATGGAAAGAAAAAGCGAAAGAATGTAAAAAAAAAAAAAAAAATGAATGTTTTTAAACTTATAACGGAAGAATATCAAGCGAGTATTGTTCAAAATTAGAGCTATTTCTGCCACTGAAGAGGAATGAGGCAAACAAAAATGTGGGCAGTACAAAAAAAGATGGTCAATGGAAGTGAAGCTGGCGGTAGCTAAAAAGAAAATGCATGGAAAAAATATCTAACTGATAAGGAAAATGAAGAAAGAAGAGAAGTATTCCAAAGAGAAAGAAATATAGCAAAGAGAGCAGTACTGGATTTGAAGAGCAGGAGTTGGATTGATTTTGGAAAGTTCTTGAATAGCACCTTCAAAGACAATACCAACTTGTTTTATAAGTTACTAAGAAATATGAGGAAAGAAGAGGAATGTCCTTGGAAGTTTAGTAGAAACAAAAATGGAAAATTGCTGACTAAAGAGAAAGAAATCATGAACAGATGCTGAGAATCTTTTTTAGAACTGTTGGAACTATAAGTAAGCAACCTAGAAGAAGATGATGGGGAATTTCAGGAGAGGAAGATTTAGAAAGTGCCCTAAAAAAGGCGAAGATATGGAAAGCTGCTGGAGCTGATGGTCCTGAAATGATAAAATATATGGGACCTAAAGCTAAAGATCTTCTTGGAAAAGTCATTAATCGAGCCTGGATTGATAAAGAGATACCAGAAGACTGGAAGGTTTCAATTACTATTTCGAAATTTAAATAAAAAGCAGATAACAGGGATTGTGGGAACCTTTAAGAATTTCTCTCCTAAGAGATGCCGGAAAACTTTACAGTAAAGTCATTGATGAAACATTGAGAACAGATGTTGGTGTTGGTACGACCACTGTATTCAATGTTGTAAATTAGGTGTTGATGTTCGGTCATGAAAAAACTCTTTTTAAATTTTCACCAACGTTTCGGCAAATTTATTGCCTTCTTTAGGGTCTGTATAAAGGTTTTAATACAAATCAGAAAAAAAGGAAAAACAACATAAAATATAAACTTAAAATAAAAATTTTCCAATACAAACTTTTAAAATAAACTATATAAATAAACTAAATAAAAAGAATTATATAGATATAGCTAATTGAAATGTATTTTTAACTGTTGTTATTACTGCAGAACAAATTAGAAATAAACATCACAACTATTAAAATTTAAACAAGATGTGGTATATAACAGTAAAACATGGAAATAACACAAGAAGTGTACTTACAAAAATTTCTTGTTAGAATTTCTTAAAACCAACAGTTTAACCTGTGATATACCATCACCAAGTGTTACAGATATTGGATGTGCAAGGTTTATAAATGGCTAGGAGAGCGGATGGGAAAACCTGTCTTACTGTGTTAAGGGAATTCCAGGAGACTGTTATAACTGAGGGATAGGTTGTTCGTATCTGTTCTAAAATTAATAGAATTAATAGCCACCGCTATTGTTGGGCGGGCTGAATCGGAATTGGCACCCCGGCACCGTGTGAGTGTGCAGTATGAATATATGAAAGACGCTTTAATTCAAGTAAGAAGTATAACTTTTAGTAAGAGGTTAAATTTTATTAGAAGGTAATAAACAGAGAATCACACCAAACATAGATTGTGCTGGCTGCATGGCGAAAGCCAATGCCATGTAACGGCAAGAGAGAGAACACAAGCCCGACCGAGAGAAAACAGACTCTCTCTGGTACTCTCTGACTTAAGCTTAAGCAGGCTAGAGTTGGGAGAACCTGAATATAAGCCAGTGAGAGAGCTAGACATCAATCTATCAGATTCAACCATATACATCGCATCGTGTCATATCTCTACTCTAACCCTTTATTCTATAAAATCATTACAAGTCCAGTGCAGTTTGTGTAAGCTTATAGCCATATTATAACAGTGTCTTCATATCTCCTCTAATTAATCAATCCCAATTTCTCTCCTCATCAACTCCATTATAGCCATAAAAAAAAAAAAATCGTGTTGAAGACTATTATAAATTGTTTCATATGTAGTTAATTTTATCATACGGAACTAACATGGTAAAGTTAATCGTTTCAGTCTTGTTAGTGTAAATAGTTCATAAAATAAAATAATCAATTTGTTATACTTTTGTTTTTTTTTTAATTAAAGGCGCGTCAACAGGTTATTGGCGCCTCACACTGCCGTCCTCCGGACAGTGTTCTCTCGTTACAGACAACACTGCTCATCACCGGACAGTGAGCTGTAGAGGCTCCTAGGAAGAAAAAATCTAAGAGCTTGGTTATACTTGAAATGTCTTTTTTATAAATAGATTTAATACTTCATAGAGAACTACAAAGAATTCGCCGTGAACGAGAATATGCCCGGAGCAATTTTTAGGGCGCAACCTCCTCAAGCCCTCTCACAAAAGGATTTTCCTGTCCTTCCACCAACTGTACAGCAGCAACTACAACAACGATAACAACAACAAGAATATCCACAACTGCAACAACAACAGCAGCACCAGCAGCAGCAACATCATTATCATCAGCAACAAAACATACCAATCAGCCATCCACTAGAGCACTTTCCTACTCTGAAATCGCGAGGTCACCTTCTGCTCAACCTTCTTATCAACCATCTACATCAGGACATAACCAAAGTATTAAATTTTTTTTCCAAAGATTGGAATCCTTTCTTACTCCTCTTGTCAGACTGTTAAATACATTAATTATCCAATTTCAAAGGGGGGTGTAGTTGATCGCCTGCTCGTGGTGCCCCCTGCGTAATCTAAACGATCAACATCAGTCGCCTGTTATCGTGCGACACCCAAAAAGGTGCAACGCTGCACACTACCGAATAATGCAAACGGCCCTTCTCAGGGCCTTGGCTCGCTCCGCATATGTTTTTGGAATGCAGGAGGTCTGACAAGGACAAAGTTCACTGAACTGTTACATTTATTAGGAACTTCCGACACTGACGCATTCATGATCGTCGAAGCTGGTGCATGTACCGAAAACGACTTTTATTCTGCACCAGGCTATCATATTTACAAGCTTAAAAGATCCAGACAGG
This sequence comes from Triatoma infestans, assembly GCA_011037195.1. Classification (NCBI taxonomy): domain Eukaryota; kingdom Metazoa; phylum Arthropoda; class Insecta; order Hemiptera; family Reduviidae; genus Triatoma; species Triatoma infestans. The sequence goes on along the minus strand of JAAEAF010005689.1, from coordinate 19,067 downwards.
TAGCGTCTGGTATAATAGTTGGAGTTAAAGAATGTCTCACATCCAACTTTGAAATCTTACATGAGATGGAGGAAAGTAATGCGCTAGAGGCAGTGTTAATTAACTTATGGAAACAAAACATCCGTTACCGGGTTATTGCTCTGTACAATCCCCCCGACAATAAACCCGACATGGATAATTTAGCAGATAAAATAGACGCTTATACACTGATAGTTGGGGACTTCAATGCTCCTTCGAGACGACGGAGCTATAAAAAAACAACGGCAACGGGTGTGATTATTGAAGAATTTGTAGACGTCAATCTTCTGGATGTGCTCAAATCGGGGCCAACCTTCTTATCCTTTAGTGGGCACACATCCAGACTGGACCTAGCCATGGTTCACTCAAACATTCGTGCGAGAACAGCGTTGAGGTTACTGGATGCCATTGGCGGAAGGGGTCACAAAGTCCTGGAGATCAGTATAAATGCAAAAAAGGTGAAAGTAGCTAATGAGATAAGGCTCCCCCGACGGAATTTTTGCAAAGCTAGATTGGCCGAGTATGAAAACCTCACAGATCAATTAGTTGCTGAAGACCTCATTTGTGAGAATGTAGACGTATCAGCGGCACGTTTTACAGAAGCTATACTCAAATGTGCCCTTAAGAGTATCCCGAGAGGCCAGGTACAAAAATATAGGCCGTTTTGGAATAATAAACTTACTCTGCTAAAACGGCGACGAAATAAAGCCAGACAAACGGCTGAAAAAACAAAGCACATGTCGGACTGCATTAAATTACGCAAAGCGCAAGCCACACTACAACGAGAAATTATCATCAATAAAAGGAAGAGTTTCCAAAAATTTGTTAATAATATTGATTTCAGCAAAGATTGCAAATAGGCCCATCGCCAGATATCATCACTAAATAACGAAGATGTATCTAAGTCTTCAGAACCGCTGGTTGTGAATGGGAAAGAATTATATAAAAATAAGGACATGGCCAACGCCCTGTGTAAACACTATGCTGCGGTGAGCCGAATACAAATCCCTCGTGACTTGAAGTGTAAGCTGACAAATGCAACACCACCTACATGTCTTAGTGAGCACGACGACAATTTGATGAACAGTGATTTCAGCAAGGATGTTGCCTTACGCTTTATGAAGCTTGGCAAGTCTGCGGGACCAGATGGAATATTCGCCGAATTCTTGCAACATCTTGGACAGAAAGCGGAAAATACGCTGTTGAAACTGGTGAATCTTTCTTGGAGAGTGGGAGTCCCTGATATATGGCGCAAGGCTGAAATTATACCTCTTCTTAAAAAGGGGAAAGCGCCCAAAGATGCTAGCAGCTATAGACCGATTTCATTGACTAGTGTCTGCAGTAAGCTTACGGAGAAAATTTTGGTGGAGAGGTTGAATCGCTTTATGGAAAACAACAACATAATATGTACTGAACAAGCAGCTTTCCGAAAGCATCATGGTATCATGGATCATGTGGCTAAATTCACCCAGGCCGTAAAAGATGGTTTCCATAAAAAAATGTCTACTGCGGCAGTGTTCATTGATTTTAAAGCAGCTTATGATAGAGTATGTAGGAAGCTTCTACTCCATAAAATGTTGCAGATGAACATACGTGGACGACTTTTAAATTGGGTTAAGTCCTTTTTGGCACAGCGCTATATTCGCGTGCGTTTCAGAAATGCCACTTCATCATTCAAGCAGCAACGTCAAGGCTTGCCCCAAGGCGCAGTTCTTCGCTGCTCGCTGTTCAACATATTTATTAACGATCTTCCTGAAGCTGTAGCTAGAACGCCGGGAGTAAATGGGTTACTTTTTGCGGACGATGTAATTGTCTGGGCATCTAGTAGTACTCCACAAAATTTAGAAATTCCCTTGAACGAAACCTTAACCAATGTCGCTGCTTGGGCGCAACAGAATCTGATGATTATCAGCGCAGAAAAGACCAAATACCAGCTGTTTACTATGTCCACAAAAAAACATGCTCTTCGCATCATGCTGGATGGAACTCAGCTTAATCAGGATGATTTTCCAAAGTATTTGGGGATTACCCTTGACAAGAAGCTCACATATGCAAAGCACGTTCAGGAAGGTGCTGATAAGGGTCTGAAGCGGACTAAGTTGTTGAAGAGACTTGCTGCGTCTAGATGGTTAGCGTCTCAAGATGTGTTAAATTTGACGTATAAGAATTATGTTCGCCCGAGCATGGAATACGGCAGCGAGATTTACTGTAACGCAAGTTCGTCTACTTTGAAAGAATTGGATAAAGCCCAAAACGAGGCATTAAGAATTATCACTGGAGGAGCAAAGTCTACTCCAATTGCCGCGATGGAACTGCAATCCGGTATCGAGCCATTACAAGTCCGGAGGGATAACGCCTGCTTGAAGTTCTGGGAACGCTGCCGCCGAGTTGATGCCGTCTACTGGAACAGCTATCTAACTGCTAGCAGGAGGCTCAAAACGCAAGAGTCGATCCTCAATACGTATAAGAGAATGCAACAGCAATATAATATCGCGGAATCCCAACCTGCCCCGATTCAGAAATATCACACGGTCTATGACATGCTACGTGAAGCATATCTACAACTTTGTGACCAACAAGTTACTAAAGCGGCTTCCCTGGATAGTGAGCTCCGTGTATGCGCTTTACAAACTGTTTACTCGCGTTTCCCGGAGGATACATGGCTGCACATATACATGGATGGTTCCTCGAACCCGGGAAGCGGTGAGACCGGGGCAGGATACTACTCGCGTCTTTTCCAGGGAAGTGTGCCAGTTGGTGTTCCGTTAAGTAACTTTGACGGAGAAGTAGCTGCAATTGAAGGGGCGGCATTAGTACTGGCCAACATGTCTCCTTGTCAAGCCGTCTTTGTTGTGGATTCGCAAGCGGCAATTATTGCCGTCTGCGGAAACGCCCCAACCATGTGCCCGCGTGTTACTAGCTGCAGAGGTTTACTCTCACAGCTAAACCACAAAGGTTTCAGCGTGAAGATGCAGTGGGTTCCCAGTCACGTCGGGCTGGAAGGGAATGAGAGGGCGGATATCCTGGCCAAGAGAGGTGCAAATGAGGAGCAATGCCCAGTTAAAAGCACCCTTAAGTCAGACAAAAAGCGAATCGAGTCGGCGATTAAGCGCAGCAGCGTCGAGCGTTATAAGGCCCTTGCAGAAGGTAAGAAATGGCAGCAGTTGGCAGAAAGAGCTTTTCCCCGCAACTTGCCTCGCGATGTAGGAGTTGCAGCGTTTCGTCTGGTAACCGGCCACGACTATCTGCAAGCTCACTTACACAGAATTGGCGTGGTTGGGAATGACCATTGCCCACTATGCCAGGAATGGAAAATGGATGCAGAACACCTGGAAGTCTGCGCAGCCTTGAGAGATGTCCGCGACTCCGCCTACCAGTGTGGTTCGGCAATGCAGCAGCGTGCGCGAGTATATTGGGCAGCACGACACCGTATGGCAACGCTGCCACGGGTGGGCGTTGGATAAAAAAAAAAAATTATCCAATTTCTACCGCTCCTTAAACCATGACTCCTCCAATCCAACATTCCTTAACTATCCTTCTTTGGAACGCTTACGGGTTGAACGTCCATAAGAACGAACTAAATACTTTACTCCATGACTAACTTATAGACACAGCCCTACTTACTGAAACTCACTTACAAACAGATCTCACTTGTACGTTAAAGACTAACAAACAAATAGGACCGATCATCCTGACGACGCAGGCTACGGAGGCGCGGCAATTCTAATTAGAAACTCCTTGCAACACCATGTTCTTCCACCTACTGTCACTGACTATCTCCAATCCTCTGCAATTTCTCCACATCACCTATCACCCATTCAATCTGGCTGCTGTTTACAGTCCACCCAACAAATCTATCTCTGAAGAACAATTTGTTTATTCTTAATTCTATTGGTACTAGTTTCCTTACCAATCTGGAAACTAGTGGTGATCTGGTTGGTGCAAAGCACCAACAATGGGGATGTCGCGCGACGAACTCTTTTGAATGTCATTTTTTCCAAAACTATAATATTGCCTCGCCTGATCAATCAACTACGGGCCGATATCTTTGTTCAAACTCCCTGATATTCTCGATTTTGTAAGAGGCGCGCAGTTATATAAAATATGTTATATGTTAAAATATGTATAAAATATGAATAATTCAAAATAATATTAAAAGAGAGTGGAGTTAGAAAATTAGGACACTGCTGAGTCGACATGTACCACCCTGGCATAGCAGCTAGTAATTGAAGTCATTCTGGTGAGTGTCGCCGTGGAGTGAAGGGTGATCCTGCACCTGTGGCTGATCCGCGGTAAGTCCTAGCGCAGTAAAGTATTTTAAAGGTAGATGTGCGTTTGGTATGCCAGAGTGGTAGTCGCCCAGCAGATTGCTAGTAGTAGTTAGTGGATAAGTGTTAGTACTTAGCAGTTAGTAAATAATAAGCTAAGGGTTATATGATCGGGGTTTCTGGATGTAGTTGTAAGTGGGTGTCATATAGTTGCGTAGGTATATATAATATATATAACGGGGTATTGTTGTACTATTCGGGGTTATATGTAGTTGCATAGAGTGTTTAGTTAAGTAGTGTTAAGTAATTGGTCTGTATATTCTGCTAAATTATAATAAATGGATGATTTCTGAGTTTAGTTAAATAGTGTGTAAGTAATTGGTCTGTATAGTTTGTTAATTTATAATAAATGTATGATTTCTGAGTGTGGCCTACTTTGGGTTCCTTGGCCGAACTTTACAATTGGTGTCAGGTGTGGGGTGTTGCAACAATACACATGGCAGGACCCAAACGCGTGGCCAAGGGTAACGTAGGCAAATGACGTGAACAGGGTGACGTAGTAGTAAACAGTACACGTTGCGAAATAGCTCGATCGAGTCTGTTATTATAAACAGTAGTTGACGGAAGCATGCTGACCTAGTAAAAAACTGTATAGTTACACATTTTTACATTGTTTAATTTCCCTTATATAACAAGATCAACTGACCTAGGCTACATATTACCTGTCCATCGTAATTATCGTATTATATCTTTCTTTATGTCGTATTAAATACTATATCTTTATTTTTTTTATTTTTACGTGTCATACTTATCCTGCTCCAGGCTAAAATTCGTGTGAAAAAGAATACAAATAATTTAACTGTACCCAATTCGCCCAAATGGCCGCCGAGAGACTAGCGGAGCTCGAGGGGCAGGTTCGGATGCTGAGGATGGCCAACGAGGCGTTCGCTCGTCGGGAGGAGGCGCCCCGGAAGGAGTTAGCTCTACCGAGCTTAGTGCACACGTGGTCCGGGGAGGCGGGAGCGGTGGCCGTGGAAGAGTTCTTCGCCAAGTTAGGGTCGCAAAATGCGGAAACTGGAGCACGGCGGACAAATTGATGATTTGTGAAGCCAAGCTGACAGGGGTAGCTGCGGCATATTTAGCCGGTCATCCCGAATTAATGGCTGAAGGGGCCACCTTCCAGGCATTTAAAACCGCCATGGTAGAGAGATTTACGGATGTACGCTCCGCGGATTCCTATATGCGTGAGCTGGCCAACGCAAAACAGGGCAAGGAGGAGACTGCGCAGGCCTTCGCCGACCGAACACGGCCATTGGTAGTAAAACGATGGTTAAAGCTGAAACAGAGGCGGAGAAGGCCTGGACCGAGCGAGAGGTGCAGCGAAGGGTGCTGGCGGCCTTTATAAAGGGGGTACGCGGTGAGGCGGGCCGACTGCTAACCTATCTTCCCCCGGCAGACCTGCGGGAGGCCGTACGGAGGGCGATGGCGGTCGAGCAGCATGTCGCTAGGGAACCGGTGGCCCGTGCGAGTTATGCCGTGGGGCAGTTGGACCCACCTACAACCCCCCCTAAAGCCCGAGGGTCTCTGATTGCGGGGGGGGCGTGCTTCCGATGCGGGCGGTCGGGACACTTTGCAAGGGAGTGCCGGTCCCTACCCAATTCAGGGGGCGCGAATAAAGCTCCATCCCGGAACCGGGCTCCCGGGCCATGCTTTATTTGTGGGCAGAGGGGTCATCTAGCTCGCTGGTGTGGAGCGGGGAGCAAAGTGGGCACCGCCACCGTGGCTTCCGGGGTCCCAAATGGGGTCGATCTGGCCGTTGCCCCGACGCCAGGTCGCTAGACCCAAGGGTACACTATCAATTACTAACATTCTATTGCCGAGTGGGGGCGGGCTAGAGGTCAGCATGGATATTAGCGGAGCGGCCTACAGGCTGTTGATCGACACTGGTTCTGAAATTACGATACTCCGGCGGCCGGTACGGGATGTTCCACTAGAGCCCACGGCCGTCACAGCGAAGGGAGTAACGGGGAGCCCGCTGGGGATACAGGGGCAGCAGTTGGTAAGGTGCACCTTTGGGGGGAGGACTCTCGCCCATCAGGTGTACATTTCGGAGCTAGAGGCGCAGTTGGACGGCATACTGGGCCTTGACCTCAGGAAACGATTCGGCTTTATCATCGATCTAGGTCAGCCAAGGGTGGAAGTGAAACCAGTACAGGTAATCGATTCAGGAGTCAAGGGAGCGAGGGGTGAACTAGAATTTTATGCACTTAAAGAAGCGGCGCGAGGGGTGGTGCCAAACCTTGCAGGCTGAGCGACCCACGCAGGTGGTTGAGGACGCGGACGGGGTGCTGTATTGGACCAAGGATGGGGGCCAGTCAGGGAGAAAGTTGATGGCCACTGGGGCGTGGAAGCAGCGGGTAATCCGGCAGTGCCACGACGAACCATGGGCGGGCCATCCGGAAGTCCGCCGGACACACAAATTGACGTCCGTCAAGTTGGACTGACCACCATCGAATTTTTAAAAGATTTTTTGCACATCGTTAGTGCCGCGTTTGTGCCGGCGATCTGCAAAATTTCAGCGTTTGTGCCATATAATTAGCAGAGTTATTAAAGAAAGAATGTGGCCAGCCCAACTTGACGTCAAGTTAGACTGGCCACCAATTTCTACTTGACTTTTGAAAATTCTTTTTTTACCAATCGTTAGTACTGCGTTTGTGCCGGCGATTCACCAAATTTCATCGTTTGTGCCTTAAAATTGACAAAGATATTAAGAAAAAAAAGTGGCCAGTACAACTTGACGTCAAGTTAGACTGGCCACAAACTTTATTTTCACTTTTTTCAATTTTTCTTTTTACCAATCGTTAGTGCTGCATTTGTGCCGGCGATTCACCAAATTTCAACGGTTGTGCCGTAAAATTGACAAAGATATTGACGAAAAACTGTTCGTCCTACTTGGAAACCGAAGGCCATGGCTGCCGGTAATATTTGAAAGTGTGCGCGTGCTCCACTGATCACCAACGGCCCTTATCAGGGCCACCAACTAAAATGTACTGGCCCTCGATTTCTAATCAAAATTCTGGAATTTTTTCTTTGCTAATCTTAAGTGATTCATTTGTGCCAGCGATCCGCCAAATTTCAGCGCTTGTGCTGCAAAATTGACAAAGTTATTGAGGCGTCAAATTAGACTGGCCACAAAATTTCTATTCACTTTTTTAAACTTTTCTCTTTGCCAATCGTTCGTGCTGCGTGTGTGCCGGCGATTCACCAAATTTCATCGTTTGTGCCATAAAATTGACAAAGATATAAAGAAAAACTATTCGTCGTACTTGAGCTGCGGGTAATATTTGAAAGTGCGCGTGCTCCACTGACCGCCAACGGCCCTTATCAGGGCCAGCAACTAAAATGTACTGGCCCTCGATTTCTAATCAAAATTCTGGAATTTTGTCTTCGCTATTCTTAAGTGATTCATTTGTGCCAGCGACCCACCAAATTTCAGCGTTTGTGCTGCAAAATTGACAAAGTTATTGAGGCGTCAAGTTAGACTGGCCACCAATTTAAATTCACTTTTTTAAACTTTTCTCTTTGCCAATCGTTAGTGCCGCGTTTGTGCCAGCGATTTACCAAATTTCATCGTTTGTGCCGTAAAATTGTCACAGATATTGACGAAAAACTGTTCGTCGTACTTGAAAACCAAAGGCCATGGCTGCGGGTAATATTTGAAAGTGCTCGTGCTCCACTGACCGCCAACGGCCCTTATCAGGGCCACCAACTAAAATGTACTGGCCCTCGATTCTAATCAAAATTCTGGAATTTTTTCTTCGCTATTCTTAAGTGATTCATTTGTGCCAGCGACCCACCAAATTTCAGCGTTTGTGCTGCAAAATTGACAACGTTATTGAGGCGTCAAGTTAGATTGGCCACAAATTTATATTTAACTTTTGAAAATTCTTTTCTTACCAATCGTTAGTGCTGCATTTGCGCCGGCGATTCACCAAATTTCATCGTTTGTGCCGTAAAATTGACAAAGATATTGACGAAAAACTGTTCGTCGTACATGAAAACCAAGGCCATGCCTGCGGGTAATATTTGAAAGTGCCCCGCTCCACTAACCACCAACGGCCCTTTTCATGGCCACCATCTAAAATTTACTGGCCACTGATTTCTATTCAAATTTTCGAACTTTTTTCTTTGCTAATCTTAAGTGATTCATTTGTGCCAGCAACCAACCAAATTTCAGCGTTTGTGCTGCAAAATTGACAAAGTTATTGATGCGTCAAGTTAGACTGGCCACAAAATTTATATTCCCTTTGTAAACTTTTCTCTTTTCCAATCGTTAGAGCCGCGTTTGTGCCAGTGATTCACTAAATTTCATCGTTCGTGCCATAAAATTGACAAAGATATTAAGAAAAAAAAGTGGCCAGTCCAACTTTATCGCATAACTTTTGAAAATTCTTTTTAACTGACAGGTTAATGTGGAAATAGCTTCTAGTAGGATTTGAAATATTAAATGAATCAAAATTTTAGCAAACACAAAGCTTATAAAGAATATCATAATAATCAACACATGTTCTTCTCGTATTACGTACTTCATGAATTTTTGAAATCGTTAAGAAAAAAAACTGCTCTATATTGCCAAGTAAATGCAAACGGTTCATAATCGCAATTACTAGGGTACTGATGAATTGCATTAAAGAAACATACAAACCTTTTCATAAAATATTATGACAACAAAAAGGTTAAAAATGAATTAATATTTAAATATTAAGAGTATTTTTTCATTTCTCAAATACCTCCTGCAATGTGGAAGTGCAGCTAACAAACAAATCCAAAGTGATATTCTTGCCAACTTTGAGTGTAAATTTTATATTGTAAAACAGTGCATAAGTAGAAAATTTTTAGTACTTTCGGTATTAGAGTTTATTGAGAATAACATAAATAAAATAGATAATAATATTTCTGGAATTTTAAGAAGTTATTAATAAATAATAACTCAGTGTGACCCTTAAGTTCAGCCCATTCGTCATTTTAACATCGAATTATGTAATACCTTATTCTTATTTTCCGTAATAAACATATAGTTAATAAAGTTGGAATTATGGGTAAAACGTCTATGCATTTGAAAAGTTCTTAACTTTTTATAAATAATGTTAAAAAAATTAAAAATTTTGTGAAATGAACACTCGCCCCATGTTATTAGTTGTCCACAAAAGGCATATGTTATGTCTACGTTATGGTCCGGCCCATCGCTTATGAGCTTGGCAATAGAGCGCAGCCTTTCAGATTCGGAGGGTCGGAAGGGAGTGTTAAAAACAAAAAGCCGGCTGCTGAGATAAAGCATCTCTAGTGAAGAAGAAAGATGCTGCTCCTCCCAAGGCAGAGACAACTGAGGCTCCTAAACCAAAAAAGCGGCTAAGTCGAAGAAGCCAGCAGCAACAACAAAGGCTGCGCCCAAAAGAATTAAGTTCCAAAGCAGCGTTGTTAATAAAAAATTGTCAACGGCCCTTTTCAGGGCCACCAAATATTAATCACATTGTACAAGCTTCACAGTCTCATGCACAAGCCTTTGCATAAGATCTGTCATTTAAAGGTGAGAAAACCAGACAGAAGCCATGTTTCATAAGAAGCTCTTTTAATATTGATGAAAAGTAGAAGTTGGACCACCAATGAACCAGTTTTTTATCAACTCTAAATTTGCATTATGTTTTTATGCAGCATTACGGACCCAACTATATATTCTAAATTTTCATGCTAACTGACCATAAAAACACGAAACGAAGACAAATAGAACACAATTTTTAATTTCTCTTTTTTTCTAACTGCTTTTAGAATAGCAAACAATAATGAAACTTTCCAATTTTCCGCAAGAGATAGATTGACAATATTAGATTTCCATTCTCACTTATACTATTTTTTGATAACCTCTAAACGAACTAATATTCCTTTACTAAACACAGGCTTAGTGTACCTCGCGGACATATCAATGTAAGTAATAAATACTCAAGGAATATCCCTGAAAATTGGGCAGTATATTCGTAATTAATAAAGTGAAAGGGAAAACTTACTGATAATGGGTACGACTTAACAATGCCATATGAAAAAAACCAACAATAATTTGTTATTACAGACCTGCAAACACTATAAAAAGGTTTACGCAAATGTTTGTTGATAGATTATGATATAGAGAAATGGATATTTCACAAGAATCATAATGGCAAAGCAAGGGAAAATGCTGGCTTCTATCTTTGTAAAACTGCAGTCCAAATGAAACTTAGCTATAAAAACAGTAAAATGCTTGTTATTTTCGAGGACGATAAAAAACAGCGTTAATCATAATCACCTGTGACTCAAGAAGAAAAAACTGATTCAGCTAAAAGAGGTAGAAAAAAGAATTAAAAAAGAAAGGAGCATCAATCGAGATTAGTGGCTAAATATTACTAAATACTTCGATTTTATTTATTTATATTTATTAGACGTATTTAATGGAAGAATCAAAAGTTAATAAAATGACTTTTTTGAGTAAAGCCCATAATCCAAATTTTTAATGAATTTCTCGGAACAACGATTCAAACGAAATTATACATCTCGATATTCACGTTTAGTATAAAATTTTAATGACATTCGTTTTTATGGAGAAAACTGAAAAACTGTTCAGTATAAATGTATTTCCGATGAACCGATTTTCTTCAAACTCAAAATATTAGTAACATATATAGTCTATTTATTATGAAGAAACAATTATATATAATAAATTGAAAAAGAACTTGAAAGGAAAATATGTCCCCCATCGCTCCATCAAATCCCCTTAGATGATAACTAGACCAAAAGAAATGTTTTAAACAGAACCACTAGCAGCAGTTGAAAAAAAACATTTGAAAACACAAAATGGATGTGTCATTGATATGTACATGAACACAACCATTGCATTTATTTACTTGTCAATTTTGCAGAACAACTGCCGAATTATCAATAAAAACGAAGCACTAGACACACATTTTGCACAGATTATTATCAAAACCTTACAAATCCTTGGAAAAGAATTCCATTTCAACCACTCAACGTTTACGTAATTAGGCAATTGTGTAGATTTATTAAACTTTGTTCTACTTATGAAATAAGTACATGCAATAATTAAGTTAGAGTAAGTAACAGGAAAAGTTGATTTTTTAAGATTTACATTTATATATATATATTGAGCAATAATGAATATGCTTTATTGCATTAATTGAAAATTTGCTACATTGATGGCTATTCAATTGCATACATTTACACTAATATAACTGGTGTTTTAATGCGTGGTACATTTTCTCCCTGAGTACTATCCCTGTTCAAGCACGTTTATTTGTAAAACTCCAAGAAATAATGCAGTAGCAGCTATCCTTACTACATGAATTTAGATTTCACTAAATTTATGTCAATATCTTATTTCAGTTTCACATTTAATGTCGCAATATTATATAATATAACAATATAATTCGAATTTGATGATGAAAACAGACGGTAACATTGAAACTTTACAAAAATGGTATCATTATTAATAAATCATGGTGTCTGCGCGGCAGACACCCAAGGTGCGGTGGCGAGCGTACGCCAAGAAGCGGAATGAAACAACAGTGGAAAGAAATGAAAATGAGACTTACCCTTAGCTGACGGTGAGTGATGAGTTGAAGGCTTGACGCTGAAGTGATAGGCGGACTGAAGAAGTAGGAGGTGGGTATGTGTGTGAATCAGTGTGAGTGCAGGTGTGCGTATGTATGTGTGTAGTTTGGCGAAAGAAAGATTTGAGGAGAGAGGAAGGGGGGTTAGAGTGCTTCGTGGAAGCAGGTGAAGTGGTTGATGGTACTAGAAGAACCCAGGCGCGGAAGGTGAGTAATTCTTCACTGGTGGCGAGGAAAGAAGATTCTTGCGTCTCACGGAGACAGTAAATAATTAATTTGAACACGAAGGCGCGAATCGGCGAATAAATTATTAAGGTGAAGTAAAAGCACTGGCACTAGAAGGAAGCGGCAACTACACGTTCACTAGGCGAGGTATAAGGAGCAAGTGAAGTTAAGTTCTTGAGGAATACAGAAGGTTTTAAGGGTAAGGGAAACGGAAATAACGCGCGCAGTTCGAAGATGAAAGGTGCCGGCAATCCCACCACCAAAAACAGAGAGAGAGGGAAAAAGCGGGGAAGCGTGGGAACGCGGCGGAAGATGAAGGAAGAAACAGAAAATTATTGTTTGGAAAGTAGCAGGGGATTTAAATCCAAACATAATAAACAGGGCAATAAATAACATAGAAGTATGGAGAAATAGAATGAAATATACACCTCAAAGGCGCCGCGACCGAACATGCCGCCCGCCCTGAAGACTTGGCTTCAGTGTTCATTGCGTAGGGAGCGGACAGAGTTTGGCGAGTGACCGGCGTAGGATGCCGGAAGCGGTATGAACGTCAGCAATGCGACTGACGGAGTCACGGCCGGGATGGAGGGCGATGATGCGGCCTAAAGGCCATTGGCGCGGCGGAACATTGTCCTGGTGAACGATGACAACGGTGCCGGGTGCGACCTCCGTAGCGGGAAGAAGCCACTTGGCACGTTGTTGGAGCGTGTGGAGATACTCCTGACGCCAGCGCTTCCAGAAGTCCTGTTGAATGCGCTGGGTCAGGTGCCACCGGGACAGGCGATTAATATTAACGGCGGTAACATCGCGCTCAGGAGGCGCGGTAAGAGGGCGGAAAACCAGAAAATGGCCGGGCGTGAGGGGTTCCGGATCGTTCGGGTCGGAGGAGAGGACGCACAGAGGGCGCGAGTTCAGGATCGCCTCAACGTCGGTGGTCACAGTGAGCAGTTCCTCGTAAGTGAGGCGCTGGTCACCCACGACGCGGGTGAGATGGTGCTTGGCGGACTTAATAGCCGCTTCCCAGAGGCCTCCAAAATGAGGACTGGCCGGGGGGATGAACCTCCAATCAATGCCAGCGGAAGCGGCGGCGCGACAGACGGCTTGTTGGTGACGTTCATCACCCAACAGGCGACCGAGTTCCCGAAGTTCGTGTGGGCTCCGACAAAGTTGGTGCCATTGTCTGAAAAGATGGTGGTCGGGAGCCCACGGCGAGCGGTGCAACGGCGGAAGGCGGCGAGGAAGGCGGACGTAGAGAGCTCCGACGCGATCTCGAAGTGTACGGCTTTGGTGGTGAAGCAGATGAACGCCACCAAGTAACCTTTAGTGACCACCGCGCCGCGGAGGCGGGCGCTAGAGATGGCGAATGGGCCGGCAAAGTCAACGCCGGTCACGGTGAAGGCGGTGGCGGAGGTAACACGCTGAGTGGGGAGGTTACCCATAGGTTGGATGACGGGGCGCGGTTTGGCGGTGAAGCATCGGTTGCACTTTCCGATGCGATGGCGGACTACATTGCGACCATCCAGGATCCAGTAATGGCGGCGGATATAGGCGTGGGTGGCGAGAGCACCGGCGTGCAGAAGGCGGATGTGGGCGTCGTCGATGATGAGCTGGGTGAGCGGGTGCTTCTTAGGAAGCAAGGCGGGATGGCGGAAACCATAAGGTAATGGAGCAGAGGAGAGACGACCGCCGACGCGAAGTACCTGCTCATCATCCACGAAGAGATGAAGCTGGCGCACGAGGCGATGCCGAGATAGCGGATCACGGGCCTCGTGGATTTCTTTGTCCAGGTGCGGGGATTGGGCCAGGCGGATTAAGGTGAGCGTGGCATCGCGAAGCTCCGAGGCGGTGAGGAATCCGGTGCGGCGAGTGGAAGAATGGCGACAGTTGAAGATGAAACGCCGACAGTAGGGGGTTACGCGCTGTAACGTCGCTAGCGACGAAAAGCGGTCAAAGACGGTGTCTTCTTCAGGGGCGGTGACAAGCACAACCGAAGCGGGGGGTTTGGCCTCCTGTTCGATAGATGTCTCATCAACCGGTGCGGGGGTGTGAGGCCAAGAGGCGGGAGCGGCGGCGAGCCAGGAGGGCCCCTTCCACCACAGGGGGGGATCCTGCAGATGGTGAGGCGGCAATCCGCGGGAGGCGCAGTCGGCGGGGTCGGATCCTCGGAGGGCACATGGCGCCAGGTGTTAGGCGGAAGGAGATCTTGAATTTCGGCGACACGATTGCCGACGAAGGTCTTCCACCGGTGACTCTCACCGCGAATCCAGGCGAGAGTGACCGCGGAGTCAGAGTACGCAGTGATGAAGGCGCCGAGATGGGGGAGCATGCGTGTGCTGACGGCGTGGAGCAGCTTGGCGAGGAGATGGGCACCGCAAAGCTCCAGGCGCGGTAAGGAGATGGTTTTGTTGGGGGCTACCTTTGATTTTGCGGTGAGGAGGTGGACGTGGTGATGGCCGGTTGCAGTAGTGGTGTGGAGATACACGACTGCGGCGTACCCGGATTCAGAGGCGTCGCAGAATCCGACGAAATGATGAACAGAGGAGGGATGTACGGCGGGCAATAGACGCGGTATTTGCAGGTGGCCGAGATCCGGGAGGTGACTCTGAAAATTATGCCAATGCGCGATGAGCTCCTCGGGAAGGGCTTGGTCCCATTCTAGTTGGAGGCGACATAACTGGCGAAAGAACAATTTGGCGCGGAAGGTGACAGGAGTGAGCCACCCGAGGGGGTCGAAGATGCGCGCCATCTGGCTAAGAACGGTGCGTTTGGTGGAGGCGGGAGTGCTTAGGCGGACGGCGTAGAAAAAGGTGTCGGCGGTAGGGTTCCACCCTAACCCCAAAATTTTGAGGACCGGATCGCGGTCCAGACAGAGGGGGTCCTCAGACGGAGGGAGGCGACAATGGTCAGGCGGAAGGCCTTGCAGGAGGGCGGGAGAGTTGGAAGCCCACTTCCGCAACTCGAACCCGCCCGCCATGAGCAGCTGCTGCAGTTGGGCGCGGAGGGCTTGGGCGTCAGCCTCTGACGAAGCGCCGGTGAGAACATCATCGACGTACACGTCGTGGAGGAGGGTGGCCTGGGCGTGGGGATGCTTATCCCCTTCATCAGTCGCTAGTTGGCGAAGGGTGCGTAGGGCGAGGTAGGGTGCAGAGGATACGCCGTAGGTCACCGTGTTTAGGCGGAAGGACGAAATGGGGTCCTGATCGGAGAAGCGCCAAATGATGCGCTGAAAATCCCGCTGCTCGGGAGCGACAAGGATCTGGCGATACATTTGCCGAATATCGGCGGTGAAAACGAAGGCGTGAAGGCGAAAGCGCAGAAGGAGCGTGGCGATGTCGGCTTGGAGTTTAGGGCCGGTAAGCAAGAGGTCATTCAATGACCGGCCGTTCGAAGAGGCGCAGGAGGCGTTGAACACGACCCGCAACTTAGTAGGCGGGTCGTCCGGGCGATGAACCGCATGATGCGGGATGTAGTATGGCGTATAGGAGGGCGGGGCGTCATCGGGACGTACAACTTCCATATGGCCGCTGTCGAGGTAGTCCCGCATAAATTCGATGTACGCGGCGCGTAAGTCGGGGTTTTGCGCCAGGCGCTTCTCCAATCGGAGGAACTGGCGGGTGGCGACGGTGACGGAGACCCCGAGGCGATCATCAGTGAAGGGGAGAGAGACGATATACCGTCCACTGGCGGAACGTTGGACGGAGCGGGAGAAGAGGTTCTCACAGGCGCGTTCGGCGGTGGTCAGGGGTAGATTTTCTGGCACTTTATCGACCTCCCAGAAGCGGCGGACGAGCTGAGTTAGGTCCTCCTCCTCACCTTGAGAGGAGCAAGGGGGCAAGATGCACGGAGGAATGGCGAGTGAGGCGGGTATCTCCGGGGCTACAAGAAGTGAGGCGGCGGTATCCTTCAACGGACACTCAGCAACAGGAGGCGGGTTCGATGGAAGGGCTGACGCGGAGCGTTGGGCAATGATAGAAAGTGGGGAAGCATCATTTTTTCTTCGCTATTCTTAAGTGTTTCATTTGTGCCAGCGACCCACCAAATTTCAGCGTTTGTGCTGCAAAATTGACATAGTTATTGAGGCGTCAAGTTAGACTGGCCACCAATTTCTATTCACTTTTTTAAACTTTTCTCTTTGCCAATCGTTAGTGCTGCGTTTGTGCCGGCGATTCACCAAATTTCAACGTTTGTGCCGTAAAATTGACAAAGATATTGACGAAAAACTGTTCGTCGTACTTGAAACCCAAAGGCCATGGCTGCGAGTAACATTTGAATGTGCGCGTGCTCCACTGACCGCCAACGGCCCTTATCAGGGCCAGCAACTAAAATGTACTGGCCCTCGATTTCTAATCAAAATTCTGGAATTTTTTCTTCGCTGTTCTTAAGTGTTTCATTTGTGCCAGCGATCCACCAAATTTCAGCGTTTGTGCTGCAAAATTGACAAAGTTATTGAGGCGTCAAGTTAGACTGGCCACAAATTTTCTATTCACTTTTTTAAACTTTTCTCTTTGCCAATCGTTAGTGCTGCGTTTGTGCCGGCGATTCACCAAATTTCAACGTTTGTGCCGTAAAATTGACAAAGATATTGACGAAAAACTGTTCGTCGTACTTGAAAACCAAAGGCCATGGCTGCGAGTAACATTTGAATGTGCGCGTGCTCCACTGACCGCCAACGGCCCTTATCAGGGCCACCAACTAAAATGTACTGGCCCTCGATTTCTAATCAAAATTCTGGAATTTTTTCTTCGCTAATCTTAAGTGATTCATTTGTGCCAGCGATCCACCAAATTTCAGCGTTTGTGCTGCAAAATTGACAAAGTTATTGAGGCGTCAAGTTAGACTGGCCACAAAATTTCTATTCACTTTTTTAAACTTTTCTCTTTGCCAATCGTTAGTGCTGCGTTTGTGCCGGCGATTCACCAAATTTCATCGTTTGTGCCATAAAATTGACAAAGATATAAAGAAAAAAATGTGGCCAGTCCAACTTTATCGCATAACTTTTGAAAATTCTTTTTAACTGACAGGTTAATGTGGAAATAACTTCTAGTAGGATTTGAAATATTAAATGAATCAAAATTTTAGCAAACACAAAGCTTATAAAGAATATCTTATAATAATCAACACATGTTCTTCTCGTATTAAAGAATTTTTGAAATCGTTAAGAAAAAAAACTGCTCTATATTGCCAAGTAAATGCAAACGGTACATAATCGCAATTACTAGGGTACTGATGAGTTGCATTAAAGAAAATACAAACCTTTTCATAAAATATTATGACAACAAAATGGTTAAAAATGAATTAATATTTAAATATTAAGAGTATTTTTTCATTTCTCAAATACCTCCTGCAATGTGGAAGTGCAGCTCACAAACAAATCCAAAGTGATATTCTTGCCAACTTTGAGTGTAAATTTTATATTGTAAAACAGTACATAAGTAGAAAATTTGTAGTGCTTTCGGTATTAGAGTTTATTGAGAATAACATAAATAAAATAGATAATAATATTTCTGGAATTTTAAGAAGTTATTAATAAATAATAACTCAGTGTGACCCTTAAGTTCAGCCCATTCGTCATTTTAACATCGAATTATGTAATACCTTATTCTTATTTTCCGTAATAAACATATAGTTAATAAAGTTGGAATTATGGGTAAAACGTCTATGCATTTGAAAAGTCTTAACTTTTTATAAATAATGTTAAAAAAATTAAAAATTTTGTGAAATGAACACTCGCCCCATGTTATTAGTTGTTCACAAAAGGCATATTGAGGCCATGTCTACGTTATGGTCCGGCCCATCGCTTATGAGCTTGGCAATAGAGCGCAGCCTTACAGACTCGGAGGGTCGGAAGGAAGTGTTAAAAACAAAAAGCCGACTGCTGAGATAAAGCATCTCTAGTGAAGAAGAAAGATGCTTGCTCCTCCCAAGGCAAAGACAACCGAGGCTCCTAAACCAAAAAAGCGGCTAAGCCGAAGAAGCCAGCAGCAACAACAAAGGCTGCGCCCTAAAAGAAATAAGTTCCAAAGCAGGTTGTTAAAAAAAAATTGTCAACGGCCCTTTTCAGGGCCACCAACTATTAAACACATTGTACAAGCTTCACAGTCTCATACACAAGCCTTTGCATAAGATCTGTCATTTAAAGGTGAGAAAACCAGACAGAAGCCATGTTCATAAGAAGCTCTTTTAATATTGATGAAAAGTAGAAGTAGGACCACAAATGAACCAGTTTTTTATCAACTCTAAATTTGCATTATGTTTTTATGCAGCATTACGGACCCAACTATATATTCTAAATTTTCATGATAACTGACCATAAAAACACGAAACGAACACAAATAGAACACAATTTTTAATTTCTCTTTTTTTCTAACTGCTTTTAGAATAGCAAACAATAATGGAACTTTCCAATTTTCCGCAAGAGATAGATTGACAATATTAGATTTCCATTCTCACTTATCCTATTTTTTGTTAACCTCTAAACGAACTAATATCCCTTTAATAAACACAGGCTTAGTGTACCTCGCGGGACATATCAATGTAAGTAATAAATACTCAAGGAATATCCCTGAAAATTGGGCAGTATATTCGTAATTAATAAAGTGAAAGAGAAAACTTACTGATAATGGGTACGACTTAACAATGCCATATGAAAAAAACAACAATAATTTGTTATTACAGACCTGCAAACAATATAAAAAGTTTTACGCAAATGTTTGTTGATAGATTATGATATAGAGAAATGGATATTTCACAAGAATCATAATGGCAAAGCAAGGGAAAATGCTGGCTTCTATCTTTGTAAAACTGCAGTCCAAATGAAACTTGACTATAAAAACAGTAAAATGCTTGTTATTTTCGAGGACAATAAAAAACAGCGTTAATCATA
Organism: Triatoma infestans; assembly: GCA_011037195.1. Lineage (NCBI taxonomy): Eukaryota > Metazoa > Arthropoda > Insecta > Hemiptera > Reduviidae > Triatoma > Triatoma infestans. The sequence goes on along the minus strand of JAAEAF010005689.1, from coordinate 18 downwards.
ATCACCTGTGACTCAAGA
>JAAEAF010005688.1:0-73897 GCA_011037195.1 Triatoma infestans | reverse complement strand
TAACAAAAAAAACAATTTTGTTTAATTTTTTGACAATATATTTATTGTCTATATTTGGTGAGAATCCCAAAAATGAATTTTAATTGCGAAATATCATCCCCCCATAGGATCATTGTACTCTCACAGTAAACATGGCGCCTAGAGAAGAGGGTACTGATGTGTACAATAACTTTGGTTTTGTGAAATGTTCGCAGGCACCAACTTCACACACTTATCATCAAATTCCCACGGTTTAACAATATTATAAATTAACCCACACGCAATGGGCAACAATAGATTTTCTTGTCTATTGTTGTCCTATTATCATGCTGACACATGCTGCCTAAAATAGCAGAAAATGAAATTAATCTGTCATCAAATTCTGAAGTTTTTTCAGAAATGTAACTTGCCAGCCTTTGAGCATGAGATGAAAATTATTGTTTAGATAATTGTTAATAATTGCGGAAATGGACCATGGATGATTAGCAATGATTACAATTGGTTTTTAAACTTCAAATTTTACTCATTTAACCTAATGTAAATATAGATCTGGTGGGGAGACAATTATCTGAGACATTTTCCGTGGAAGCCTGCTTCATTTTGTGGTCATCGACCGGTTTCGGGCGTTCGCCCATCTTCAGGATGCGCTTTTCAGACATGATAGGACTGACAAAAAAACAGCAGACAAATTCGCCACATTCACATATATTGGAAGCCACACGTACAAACTCACAAATTTTTTCAAAAAACTAGGCATTAAGACATCCTTCCGGACAAACAACAAATTAGGCAAAAAACTCCGCACTCGTACCGAGTTCACTGACGTGTATGACAGCAGTGGGGTCTACGAGTTGAAGTGCCCGGACTGTGACAACATTTACGTGGGGCAGACCGGCAGAAAAATCAAGGAACGATTTACCGAACACATCAAATCATACAAATACAACAAAGTTGACTCAAATTACGCCAATCACCTAAAAACTAACAAACACAAACCCGATGACATAACGACCACGATGAAACTAATACACTCTGGCCACAAAGGACGACGACTTGACATAGTAGAACAACTCGAAATATATAAACGCAAAACACAAAACTTAATAAATGAACAGACAAAATTTGCTAGTGAACCATTATTCAGAACACTCTTCCCACAATAGCAACAGAAACACAATTACACCCGCAACAAATAGTTCTTAAATAGATTTTAAGGTTAGGTTTAGTTTTAAATCTACTATGTACATATAACTTTACTAGTTTAGATATATATATATTTAAAAAAAAAATTGCGTATTTGGATGATGTATGTGAGTGATGATGTGACATGGTTTGTGGGATGCATAATAAAAAACTTAATTATATAAGAAAACATAATTAGGTATACATGCTTGCGAGCATGTGAGGGTTGCGTGAAAAAGAGAAAGAATGACTGGAATTTCTTAATTCTTTGGAACTGGAAAACTTAACTTAATTATATAAAAAATCGTTCAGTTTTAAACGAATGAATGATTTTTAAAATGTTAGTTTAATCGTTGTTTAATTTTATTTAGATTTATTTTGTGTATCTTATTTTTTATTTTTTGTATATTCTTAATATTTTGATTAGTTAATTGTGAAATAAGTCTCCCTCCAACAACAGAGTTTAAAGATTAGACCCCCGCGTCCACTGTAAGAAAAGAATTTGCCCTTTAACAACCCAAACACGTGTTTTCCCACCCATCTGGCCACATCCCTTTACCTAGTTTAAGAGTTTAGTATTTTAAACATACACCTCAGTTTGTGTGAAACTAAGTCTCTGTACGAGGCTGTGTTGGCACACTGTCTGAAAAGCGCATCCTGAAGATGGGCGAACGCCCGTAACCGGTCGATGACCACAAAATGAATGAATGAAAATGTCTCTGATGCTTTCCAGCTCTGCGCAACCAACCACCACAACAGACAAGTATCTACCCAGGCTGGTAATGTAGAAGAAAGTGCTAATAAAATTAGGGCAACCCACTTAACATTTGAAATTTAATGTCACAATTTACGCAGAACTACTTAAAATCAATTTTATAGAAAAAATGTAACAAATAAAAGTGATCAAGTTTTTTATCTGTGAAGTTGGTTGGCATGTCAAGTTTACTGGAAATCGTGATAGTTGTTTTCAAGAAAATACACACATACAAAAAAAAACACAAAAGGACACAAAGAAAAACACAAAAATTATACTGTAAAAGTGACATTTCCGGTTAACCGATTTTCTTCAAATTTGGAATTCTAGCAATATTAGTATTATATAATCTTAATATTATAAATATATACCGTAGTACCATACTTTGTATTGAAGTGGTACTTTAGGAAAAACAGTTCAACATCCACTAGGGCATAGATCCTTCAAAAAATAAATTTTTTTCTGTGGTAAGTGTTACAAACAAAAGTGATATGTATTTATGTATAGGTATGTATACATCTTATACCGTTGTTTTCGAGAAAATCACGAAAAACTCAGAAAAAAAAAGATCAGTAAACTCTCATTTTCCGGTTAATGGATTTTCGCCGAAAACTTCGTCAGATACGGTGGTAGTACCTAAACGGAATACCAAGCCTGAGCCACCCGCGCTTTTTGGTTTTAAGATATTCTGACTTTGTCACACATACACACACCATTCTAAAAATATATTTCTCTGGGAGGAGGGGGAACCATAAAACATGTAGCTCCGGTAAAAACTCAATTTCAAAAATTCGACACGATCGTAATCATTTCTTTTACCAGGAATAAGAAAATTAAATATAATGAGAAGATTAAAATATAGTAATAAAGTATAAATATAAATAATACTAAAAAATATATATACATTTTATTAAAATATAAATATAAATTTATATTAAATAATTTAAATTATTTATAATAAATATAATAGTCTAGAGCAATTCGTTTTAAAATGTAGCAAACTTTTTTAAACAGGTCAAATACATGAAAAAGATTATTACTGGCCAAGTCAAAGTTTAATGAGGTCAGAAATGTTTGGCGGTGGGTGTACGTAGTGAATAGTTCATATTATTAAAGCAATGTTAAACTAGTATTAAACTGAATATTAAAGTGAGTTCATTACTTTTATGAACTCTATCTCGCAAAAACAATATATCTATATAATATAAATATAAATATATAAATATATTTATATTCATCTAAAAATAGTTTACAGAAATAGAAATGACCTTGTCAAGGTCTACATATTAACTTGTCGCTCAATTCTCATTGCTTACTAACATTATTTCCCAGAACCAGCAAGCTAGCAGCTCAATATCAACATGGCTAATTACTATTGATAATGAACTTCATCAGATGTGTATAACAGGAAGGGAAATCTGAACATAGATTAGATGTCACGGCCAATTCCGCTTTAGCATGATTTAATTCTGCAATCATACACTGAAGGAAGCAGAACACTCGAGAGCAACAACTAAACATCACCAAGTGGATTGCAGGGCACTCCTCTTGATTACACATTAATACTCATAGCCCTGAGATATTCCAGCCAGATAGATTAACTTCCTACGCTTCGTTAGATTGCAATATGTGCTAGTTTCCAATAATATTGGATAGATAAATGGGTTGTGTAGTTCTTTGAAGATTACCAGCGTAATAGAAACATAAACAATCTATGATCAAGTTTTTTAACCATTTCACTTACTATTTGAGGCCATGGAAATTAGCCCATGATTATTTCCGTTAATTTCTCATTTCTCCTTAAGCATATTAATTCTACATTATTCTCATTATTTCACCGATACTTTAATTAAAATTAATCATTTTTTCAAAAATACATTACAATATGATAAATAATAATATATTTTAACTAATTAATGCATACAATATTAAATGTGCATAAAACAGGACTAAGCCTAGATTTTATTAATATCTTTGATTGAAAATTTATCTGCGAAAAACTGTATTCTAGGAATGCCTTGACCAACAATATCTGTTGCTTTCTCAAATACCAGGAGATTATTTCCACTTTTCTATAAAAGTTTGTCTTTGCAATTCTTATCCACAATTTAACGCGTTTCCTTTCTATTAAAACAAAAAATAATAATAACAAACTTGCATCATAAATTAAAAGAAGTTGAAAAACAAATAGCGTCTCTCGATCCATGGAACTCCTGTTTTCTACATCTTCCAAGATAAGAAGATGATTTGCTTGGTGGCAGCGCGATGGACTTCTACGCCAAGAAAAATAAATAAGAAGAAGCAGTAGGGAAAGGTAACACTCTGCTCTCTCCGCACGCGGAGATTCTAGTTTCCAGTCCCGACAGTGCTACCTTTAGATTTTACCTTCCGAGGAGTCTCTACAGCTCACTGTCTGATCATGCATGTGTTGTCTCTAACTAGAGATTAGTGTCCGGAAGCTGGAGGTGTACTGAGAAGTGTCCGGGGGCACAATTGATCAATCAGTTCTAAGTGCACTGTATCATTCACATGTTAAAGATTTTTCTTGAACATATAGAAGATGCATTAGTTCATTTATAATACATTTATTTTCTAAATATTATTTTTGAGAATCCGAGAACAAATATATCGAATTTGAAAGCAAATAAAAAATAAGAAAAGCATATATAGTGATTTTCTCAAAAATAACTCTGACGATTATCTTTTTAACTTCACAAAATACCTACACATAGAAATACCTACGCATTTACGTTTAGTTACTTTACTCTAATGACACTCAGCATACAATTAAATATTATTTATACAATTTACGGTACAAATAATATTAAAGTACATAAAAAATCCCAAATTTGAAAAAACTCTGTTAACCGATTTAAGTGCGACTGTATGCAATATGTTTCGAGATTTTTTTTTTATTTTCTCGAAAGCGGCTCCAAACCAATCAATGACTTTCTATACACCTGGCGTGGTAGCTGCTGCGCAGACATAAAGAAACCGATCACTTTTATTTGAAACATTTTTCTAGAAAAATACATTTTATTTGTGGTCCGAGGAACTCTGTGTTGTTCAGATGTTATTAGGTTGTTTTTTAGATCTTTCCGAAGACAGTGTACTACGACCTGAAAGATCTACTGTGCCCTCCATAGAGTGCACTGCCGGCCTCCATACCACACATACCACAATATTCATCACACAATGAGCTATAATGCTCCAAGGAAGAGCAGTTAAGGGCAGCACTGGTACATTCGAACCCAGAAGCTTCGCTTAGGAGCCCAGGGCGCTACCATTGAGCTAATCTCTTCCATACCTCTCAAAATTACCTCGCACTACCGTTATAGGGTCTGCAGGCTTAAGGACTTATTATTGAAGTCATTTTGAGTAAAAAAATGACCAATAAACTTAGAACTGAAAATGCTTCCTAACTGAAGTACAATCTCATTGAATGGTGGATAGCTGAAATTAATAATAATAAAAATCAGTTATTAAATAGAACATTATTTAACAAGTTAATTTTTTTAGAAATTCTGTTCCAAATGATCTCTAGCTGCAATACAAAGTCTAGCCTCTGGGTAAGGGTGATCTAACAGTTCGCTCTGCGATATAACACTAGCAGATGGACTGCGTGCTCTACGCTCTAATATAGCTTCCTCTCTTGATCAACGTTCAACTGTTGATTTAGAAAATGATCCCTGTTTCTCTTAAACAACGGTAAATTCTATCGAATGCACGGCGATCTGTTACTGTGCGACTAGGAAATCACCTCTGATTTCGGTGACTGTCCGCCGGTTCATTTTTATTACATAACCCGTATATGTAATGAATATCGTCGTATTCTTCCTTTGAAAATTTCATTTAACCGTAATTTTTACTAATAATCATTAGCAAAACTGATGTAAACAATTTAAAACATAAAAATGCCCCTTTATTTTCTGTTACTTTTGAAAGCAACTGAACAACCGGCAATTGAAGACACATTAATGAAATGTGATCCTTTAATAATTAAGTTCTGTTTAAAATCAAAATTTTTTTAATTAATTTCAGCTGTCTATCTTTCAATGGATATACTTTAGTTAGAAAGCAATTTAGGGCCGATGTTCAATAGACATTTTTTGACTCAAAATAACGTTAAGAATACGTTCTTAAGCTGTGTGACCTCAACTCTTGGGTCATTCTGTATTTATTTTAGGGCAATTAAATAAAAATTACCAAACTTTATAGATAATTTGCCCAATTTTATTACATTTTATTAACAGTAGCAAGAGGAACTCATGTGAGTGTTTCACAAAAGATTCTTTATACGTATTATTTTATTATTTAAAAGAAAACAAAAATATAAACGAACGGATCGTTGAATATGTGTGTATATCAATGATTTTAACTCTCAGAGGAGACTTTTCCGAATCTATTTCTAGACGATCATTTTTCTTCTCAAGATATCCATCCAGACAAATAGCTGTTTGAGCAGGAAGTCGCTGTACAATTGAAGGGATCAATGGAAAATCAATTTTTTCTTAAAAAGAAGTAGTTATATGAATAAGTTTTGCAATACCCTGATCTAGGGGTCGAGCTTTGTTTTATAATCGAACATACATTACATACAGATTGAGTTTTTAGGATAATGCAATAATTAAATAAACAAACATCATATTTGCATCAGACTTTCACAAGATAGAAACTGTGATTACTAGATAATTATTATTGTTTATAAATTAGCAAGGAACGTTAATTGACGACGACAACAACAATTGACAATGATTGAATGATCCGGGTCTAGAGTAAGAGAAACAACTTTTACATTTATCGCGAGTATAGAATTAGTATTGGTCACAGACAATTTGAGCTATAGCCATTCAATTCCAGGTGTTCAAAGCTATACATACACGGCTGGCACATTGCCACCATTATCCCGCTTTTCCCCTTTTACGAACCGCTATTTACCCAACCACTGGTACAATCAAAACACCGCTATTCTAAAATTTAAATCTTTTTCTATAGACGCATTGTTATTCAATTTAATAGCTTATCCAAGATCATAATTTTTCTGTGTTTTGCTTCCATTCATATTGGAGCTCTCTTAATCCTATATTTATTATTTTTTAGAATTGAAGGTGTTTAATTGTTTTCAATTACAATGCTGGGCTAGTTACTTTCATTTTGTTATTAACATATCTGATGTGTGAATCATTCACATTACATTCTTTTACTGATACTTATCACAGTTTTAATTTGAAACTTTCTTTAAACTTGGAATGTTTACTATACATTTAGTTAGCATTACTATTACATATAAATATAGATGATGTGGAATATACATGTTGCTTTTTTTTAAAGGATAACTACACTGTATGGCAGCACCCTTTTCAGAACCAACAAAAACTTGTATGAACATTTTTCAAAGGTAAGCATAACTCACAAATTCTCTCAGAAACGTCTAGAATCAGGTTTTTCTGGAAAATGTTTCAAGTAAAAAAAAGTGATTGGTTTTATATATTTATATAAATCTTAAACATGAGAGATTTTTCAGTATAGCAGGTATGCTGCGCCCAAAACCTAAACTAAAATACCTACACAGCCAATCATGCACCTATACGTCAACAAAAAAAAATTAACAAGAGAAATCTACTGGCATTTCTAAATTTAGAAATGTAGAAATTAAAATTTAGTATTAACAAAAGAAAAATATAAAGAAATATGATGGAAAAATTTATGAAAAGCATGCTTGAATGTAGCTATTTTTTTTTTTTTTGATAACTCTTTAAACATTTCTTTATTTAGATTTCAATAAAGCAAATTATATCTTTCAGGCCTACAAAATAATCATGCATTAAGGGATAGAAATTTCCTAAAATATTAAAAAAAAAAAAAAAATAATGAAAAGAAAAATTTTTGTAGGTGTATAAAATAGAATGGTAAAAGAAACAAATTTTTTCTATAAATGTGGAAAAGTGTCTGAAAAATAGAAAAGTTTAGAGACAGAATTTTCATTGAAAGATTACATTGCAAAAAAAATAGCGAGCTATTATTGGACATAAGTTGAAAATAATGTCACAATAAATTGCCACATCTTAACTATTATATTAAATCTGAATAGAAAATTTTATTCATTAGAAAATTTTGTTAACTATGTACAAATTGATTGGACAATACTAAGGAAAAAAAGGTTTGTGACAAAATTTAGATTAATTTAATGACTCTTATTTAGGTAATTTGTTTTTATTTATTTAAAAAAAAAATTCTATATACCGTCTATCGAAGCATAATCACTAAAGTAATTAGTATAAATCGTAGTATACTTTAAAAGCAAGGTAACTCTACTAAAATGTCGTTAAATAATTTTTCAATTATTTTTCCTAATTGAAAGAAATCCATGTGAAAACATATGAAATATCTTTCTTGAATTTTATCATTTTTTTAAAAAAAAAGAAAAAGAAAATTACTTTTCCAATAAATTTAGATTTTTTTTAAAAAAAATATATTATCGTCGTAGTTTATTGGATAATCATATTGCTTTTAAAAACTTAATCATAAATAGAATAATTTAGGAATTTGAAAAAAAAAATAGGTGTTGGAATTAATTAGTAATAAAACTCAATAAAATTCGCGAAAAATGTTTTTATTACAATATCTTTTCTTTTTTTTATTTGAAAATATACATAATTAAATAATTTCCTTATTTTTATAGATATTATTTTATATTTTCAAAATATATATATATATATTTCTATTAACAATGAAAATATTTTTTCTTAAAAAAAGGGTTAGGGTTTTCTTGTTTACAAAAAATAAAAATAAAAAAGGAAAGCAATAAAAGGAGATATTTTTTAAAGAATTAATAACACTTAAAAAATATAATAAAATGTGAGAAGGGAACTGATTTCATCTACATAATTATGAACTTTAATTAAAGATAAACAATAATTTGTTTTCATTAAAAAAAGAAAAAAATAACTATAATTTCTATAAAAATTAGAATTAATAAGTGTTTTTCAATATTAAATAATTTAGTTTTTATGTTTTACATGAAACTCTATTTTAATATATTTTTTTTTCAGTCAAGTTCACAATTATGTAATTTTTTTTTTATTGTAATATTTTATACATACGAATTCCCTTCTCACATGATATTATTGTCTGGGCCATCGCGCTCCCGTGCTTCGTAGGTTTAGGGCTAATCTATTTTTACATCCTGGAACAAACAAGGTGAACAAATATTTTGAGTGATGATAATAATTATTAAAACAAAAATAAACAAACAAAAATGGGAAAGAAAAAAAAACAATTAGAATAATTAATAGTTTTACAAGTTTACTATAAATTGTTGACGATAAAATCTTTTAGAACGAAAAGAAAACTGAGATATTCACCGACGTTTCTACTCATACTCACAACCAATTTTCACTTGCGCAAATGTCATAGCCATACTTTTTCTACATACTGGTCCTGTACAGTCCATTCGCATCTTACATTACCATTTACTCTATCTTGAGCATTTGTTTACCAAAATGTAAAATTAAAGCTAATGTTCAAAAATGGCAAGTTATAATGTTCACTCTTCGACGAAATATCTGCCCACCTGTATACATATATCAAGACGGCACTTCCTTACACAAAGATGATTGTACGGTCTCTTGGAATCTACATTGGCAAGCGACTGACATGGAATCCACACATAAGGCTCAAAAGACAAGAACTTAAACAAACGTTACCACTTACTAGCACGGCTATTTAACAAACAATCAAAATTGATATTAGGGAAGGGAATAGTTTACTGGACTCACTCGCGGAGGAGCCTTGTTGGAGTCCAAATGTGCTGCCTTTAGATTTTTTTCATTCTAGAAACCTCTACAGCTCACTGTTCGGTGACGGACAGTGTTGTCAGTAACGAGAGAGCACTGTCCGGAGGTCGGCAGTGCACTGAGAAGGCCCTGGGCGCCAATGACCATGGATGTTGACGCGTCTTAAATTAAAAAAAAACAACAAACAAACAAAAAAAAACAAGTTTCTATAAACAATGCAGTTTAGAAATCTATTTGGGCTTACGAATTCTAACTAAGAGGGGTGAACCATGCATTCTAATATCTACCGCCTTCAATCCTTACAGTTCAAAATTCTTCGCTGTATAACCAACCAAAGCTACTATGTCTCCAACTTAACCGTCCATACAGACATAATGATACCATTCATCTCGTTACAATAAATCCAATCCCACCAATCTCAACCCGTTACAATAAATTTTATTCTTCTTCACTCTTGGCATCCTAACTCCTTAATTCATTATCTCTAATCTTTGTCCCTTCCTGATAACCAACCCCATTTGGCGACTCAAGCGACGCTGGCCGCGCGATTCCCACGGCGATGAAAGTCAGTAAATAAATAATTTATTTGGAGAGTCACCATTGTGTGAGGACTCCAGTCACGTCTCCTTTGTCACAATATTTACTTATTGCAAGAGCCTTGCTCTTGCAGTTATAAATTCCAAATAAATAAAATAAAATAAAGAAGTTAGTATGGAAGTTCGAAGAAATTGCTGAACTAGTTTCTGAGAAAATTGCGCAAACTTAAGAAAAAAAACTGTTCAGTAAAGTTTAGTTATGTTTGACGGATTTCACCAGGTTGCTGATGCTGTGATGGCGATTAAACCTAAAGGGAATTTTAAGTTTCAGTAATTCCTAAACATTGTTGTGATGGATGCAAGAAACATAGAAATATATTAAATTATAAAAAAATAAAAAATATCAAGATATGTGACAATTCCCTTGCAAAAAGGTACACGCAGGTATAAGAGAACAGTTATTGGAAAAGTTTATTAACCTTGATGGCATTATATTACCTCCTTCTCCTCACAGGGGAGGAACTGAAGGAACAAAGAGAAAACATTCTTTTCAAGACAGACTTGTTGTGGACACCAAGGAGAACACATCAGAACTGTACCAGTTTTAAGTTATAAGAGTTTATTATAAGCTACATTGATAATTTAAAGTAACTAAATTTCTCTTAGAGAATAATATATCTATTTTAAAAAGCAGTGTGATCTCTTGATTATTTCTTAATACTTCTATCTTTACCTCAAACATACTTACAGGCTCTTTTAACAAAACCGCTCAAGCCCGCTACAAACTCAACACACCAATTACATTACATTGTCGTTTAGATATCACTTTATATGCATATACTTTTCACATAGACTTTTTTTTTAATTTTAGGAGACATAACAATATGAATATCCGATATAAACTCAATTTTGAAGATTTTACACGATTTCAAGATGAAATGCCGGAACAAAGCTCCGGGATGAAGGAACAATTGTTTTTTATTTTAAAAAACACACAAAAAAACAAGAAAATAAAAAAGAAAAACTCTTTTTTTAAAAAAAACATTATTACCATAATACATTAAAGCAAAATTAACTAATAGTTTCTGGCGTATAAAATCGTTTTCAAAATTTTAATTTTACTTTTAAATGAATATCCCTTTTTCCTTCAACACTCTACAAAATTATATTTCCTTAATGATGAAGTTCTATAGAAGTTATTAAAAATAAAATAACGGATATTAAGTGTCAAAGACACACAGCTTCATTGTAATTTCTACCTCGTTACTTTATCATTTTATTATTATAAACATTTTTAGTTTTTATCTCAAGAATTAATGCAAGAAGAAAAATAAAGTATTAATTACACATTTATGAAACAAATTGAAAAGTACAAAAAACTGAATTAAACTAGTAGAACCTATTCAAAACTTAATACTTCCTTCCGTTTATTGAAAAAACTAAAACTCCCATCCTCTAACAACAATAAACCTTGCAAATACTTCCTGTAAGTTTAGAGGAAATTATCCTTAATTAATTTCTGCTTTCCCTAGAATGGTAATGTACTAAACTAATCTTAACTAACTTCATGAAAAAGGAAAATCACTTTCAAAAAAACATGTTCTCTTAATTGAATTTCAAGTTTAGGGGAAGGAAAAAAAAAGATAACTGCGGATTATCTTAAAATCTGTTTCTCTTTCGTGAAATTGATAACAACATCCAACAGGAAGTACGAATTAAACAAATAAACAAAACAATACAAATCAATACAGACAAGATTGTTTTAAATAAATTACTTTATGACAAAAATAACAACAAGTTATTTCCTCTTCCTGTTTAGAAATAAATATTTGTAACTAAATAGAATTCGTTTCATATAAATTCCTGGTTAAAACATGTTTAATAGGTGGGTATGACCGCAGTGCTGGACAATATGATTGTTTCCGTTTTAGTAGGGAAAGGATTACTTGTCTAGTGGTAGCTCGCTGGACTAGTAACGCGGAGGTCCCGGGTTCGAGCCTAGCAGTGATTTTTTTTTCTACTTAGGAGCCTCTTCTAGTTCACTTTCTGGTGATGGACAGTGTTTGTGATAACACCAGACGAACACTGTTCAAAGGCCGGCAGTGAACTGAGAAGGCTGTTTTGTTCCATAGTGTGTAATAGAGCATCTTTCTGGCCTTGCTCGCCTGCTGACTTCTTACACTCATCTCAATCGTACGTGAGCCTAACGAGATATATTTTGAATAACGTGGGAAACATACAGCATCCTGTTTAGGACCGTTTGATGCAAAGAAAGACGTCGACAGAGTATTACCTAAGTCGACCCTGTATTCATTTCCATGGTACATTCTTTGGACCGCTTTAATGAGGGTATCTTCAATGTCGGCTTGCTTTAAGAGATATACAAAGAAATGATCAAATATTTTACAAAATTTTATGACTGTAAAATTATTTAAATGTATATTGTGAAAATTATAGACAAAATGGAAATTAGAAAAAAAAGTATATATATTTAAAATGATGTAACCGTTTAATATAAAATGTATAAAATACTTCAAATTCTGTTTCTCAATAGGAAATTGAAATGGAGTTACGCTGCATTTAAGTGAATGTAATCATCATCAACAGCTCTTAAATTAAGCCCTTCCAGTCTTATTAATTTAATTTAGAGGGCACAGAACTAGATGGTTATGTATGGGGGTGGTAATGTACTTTCTATTGCTTTACTTGCCATGATTCTGCCAGCTAATGATTCAAATAAAATTAATAAGTTTTATATAGGAACACAGTCATAGAACTTGAGCATCATTTCATCGTATGCAATAAGTAAAATGAGTAAGCTTATTTTTTCCGGACAAAGAACTCCATTCCATCCAATCTTCATAAGAAACTTTATGATTACATTATTTTGAATGTGAAAGTGGTTTTGCACTCATAGCTTTGGATCACTAATATGCTTTGAGAGATTTCTATGTTAAAAAAAAAATCAAAACATTTTCAAGTTCTTCAAGCAGCTTCATATATTTTTGTTCACACACATACAGACTGTAAGGGTGCTGTGAGGAGATGTTGGTTGTTGATGATGAAAGATAAACACCTTAAGATTTGGTTTAAGATATATAATTGATATATATATGTATATGACTGTATACCAAAGACTTTACACTTTAGAGTTTAGAACCTAACTGAACTGACAGACTGACGTGGCTAAACGATATGTACGGAGTGTGAATTAACAGAATGATGTCTGACGTGTAAGACTGAATTGAACAGAATGATCCTCTGACTGTCTCTCTCGTATATATATATACACTCGCCGAGCCTCTCCTCTCTGTGCGATGAGTGGTGGGGGTTCAGTGGTTCACTAAGACCAGTACACAGACCATTCGCTAAAAACATTTCAGGAACCCAGTGTCTTTAAAACATGTACTTCCGGTGAAAACTCAATTTCGAAAATTTGATACAATCACAATAATTCCACTTATTCGGAGGGTAAGTGAAAGTAAGAACTGTACATTTAGTGTTCAATTTTAATATTGAAGCAAATATGTATACGAATTGTATGAATCGCAGTAAGAGAAAATCGTGCAGATATTTATCTGCATATATCGAATATTTTATTGAATTAAATTTAAAATAAGAAGGGGTTTCTCAACTTTGTTGATGTGCGAAATGCACAGCTTTCTGATTTATCGCAAGGCAACAGTACAATCAATGCAGATAAAACAGGCAAGTCAGTTAATAAAGTAAGTAAATTACAGGCTATTGCCAAATTTAATCACAAAAAATTAAATTATCAGTAAGGATATTGGGAGAAAAAAGCAATAGATGTTTGGATAATTAAAAAAATTGAAGTTCCGATAAAGATTTTGGTCCAGGATGTTTACTTTTCTACCGATTTTATTGGACACAAGTATATTTGTACGGTCATAGTTTTGAAATATTGACGTTGTTATAAATGGCTGTTTACATATTACAGTAATTTTCTTATTTTATTAAAAATCACCCATCAAAGGGTGGGACTAATAACATAAAGTAGAAATAAACTACATGTATAAATAACATTTAAACTGTTTTCTTTAATAGTTTCTTTTTTATGACTATTTTTTTTTTTTTTTTTAAGTGAATGTACTTTTATTTTTAAATGAAAGTTACATAAAAGAAAAAAGTTAACCTTGATCAAAATCTCTGGGCAAGCACAAAGACAAAGTAATACTTTGCTCTTTACTGACAAAGTCCCTTTTCCCACCCGCTCGCTATCCCACTATGCAGCCCTACCCTATGTGAAAGCTAACATGACTGCCGTATCATTTCCCACTCTATCTAGACGTATCCTCTAGGGTAATTTGCATTTGTTCCTATATGCAAATCCTATGAGATTTAGCATATTTTTAATTCCCATAACGTTGCTTTCATTAGTAAACTTTTGTACAAGAAAGAATACTGTTCAGTTAAACAAAAATAAATAAAAAAAAAAAAAATAGAAACTAAAAAAATAAAGGAGGGAAAAAAGAATGAAATGTAGATTGTACATTAAGTTGAGAAATTGTAAATAAATTTTATTTTTATATATCTTCAAAATGTAGAGTAATAAATCAATAAACACAGGATAATTATTTAAATGTTAATTGTTGAATATTTGATTGGCTTCGCATTGCTGGGATACAATCTACTATTTTATCCGTCACAGCAGCTTCATTTTGTTGGTTGGCATTATAATAACTGCTAAATATACTGAACCAGCATAACTTTACAGTGTTGAAGGTGTAGACTATTCATGAATACTCCTTATTGTTGTTGAATATGTTGGCTTCCATGATTTTATCTGTCATATAGCATGCTTCATTTTGCTGGTTCATTTTGTTGGGTTTCGGATTTTCATCCATCATCAGAGTAAGATTTGCAATCAATTCGTATAAAGAGATGACTTAAATTATATGTTTATATCACAAACTACACTAGTTGATTTGGAAGAAACATCATATACCACATTCAAATTCTTTTAATTTCAGGTTTGTTGAATAGAAAAGAGTTTTATCCTACGATTTTTTTTATTGAATTTTATAAATTTTAAATTTTGACATGAAGAAAATGATTTTTAATTTCAAATTCTTTTTTTTTCCCATTAGCTGAACATTATTGAAATTATGAGAATCAAGATTACACTGCAATATTCGCTAATAACCACTTTCAAATCATGCTTCTAGGATATGTTTCTAGGATCCCATAGAAATCTCAGGACTTTCTGCAATCCTGAAGAAGTCTTCAAAGTTCAGAGTGTTTAATTTTCTTCAAAATTTTACCAGATATTTATTTGTCTTTAATATTATAATGCTGGCAGAATCTATATTATAATCATTGACAAGTGCGTGGACAAGCAACGCGGAGGTTTGAGTCCAGCAGTGATGCCCTTAAATTTTCTCTTCCTCACTACAGCTCACTGTCCGGTGTATTGGGCAGTATTATCTGCAGCTGAAGTACACTGCACAGAAGCCAAAGTGCACTGAGAAGTCTCCGGGTGGCACAATAGATCTTTCAGCTATATCCCCTAAAACAATCTACATCTATCTATTTATAGTAATTAACACCTTAGAGGATGCTGGAGCTAAAATTCCCAAAAAAGTTAATAAGACAGGTCTCGTTAACCCTGGAACTTTCAAAGGGAACTGTAAAAGTGCAGAGATCAAGAGGAAAATTCTTCTCAATCTCCAAAGGCGCGGGAGATCCGGGGAGACCCGTTATCCCCGCTTTTATTTAATTTGGCTCTAGAGAATGCAGCAAGAGCCATAAAGACCTACCCAAACGGTACTATTTACAACAGGCTAATTCAGCAATTAACCTACGCTGATGATGCGCTCATATCAGCAGGAAGTACTGCAGCATTAGCCGGAGCCTTAGAAGAATTTGGAAAAGCAGTGAACAAGCTCGGCATGCGAATAAATTAAGAGAAGACCAAATACATGATGACCTCAAGAAGAAGAAGAAGAAACGAAGAAGCATGGGTTGCTCTAGGCGTGCATAGATTTGAGGCAGTTAGCCTTTATAAATATTTAGGAGCAATTATTAAAGAAATAATGAAGTAGCTGAGAAAATTAAAGCCAGGATCAAGGCCGCTATCAGGTATTTTAGGTCGCTTCAAAAGATGCTACACTTCAAAGAGCTATCAACGGAGGCGAAGGTAGTAATTTACAAAACAGTAATTACGCCTGTGGTGAGTTACGGTAGTGAAACATGGTCCCTAACGAGAAGTGACGAGCGCCTGCTCAGTATATGGGAAAGAAAAATACTGAGAAAAGTATATGGACCCGTTAAAGATGGGAGGATTGGAGAATAAAGACCAACCAGGAATTACGAGACCTGTACAAGGACCAGGATTTGGTTAGATTGAAAAAGAGGGGAAAGCTTCAGTGGATTGGGCAAAAAAAAAAGGAGGAGACAGGATCCCTAAAAAGATATGTGCCGGACACCCAGGAGGACAGAGAAGAAGAGGAAGACCGAAGTCTCGATGGCTGGATCCAGTGGAGCGGGATTTGAGAGAGATGGGAGTTAGGAGATGGCGTAGATTGGCCCAGGTCAGACGAGAGGGCAGTTGTGATTGAGGAGGCAAGATCCTTCAGGGATTATAGAGCCAGAGAAGAAGAAGAACACCTTAGAGGGTAGCGTGAGGTCCCAGCTTCTATAGAAACACAAAATAATTTTCTTGCAAAACAATGTTACTGACAAAAGTCAAAGGTCTTGAAATGAGCAGTCAGCAGAGTAGAATATATTTAAAGAAACCCTATGAAACAGAGAAGTGCTATGTCGTATATATTTAGGCATTGGTCCGCAAAGGATTAATAAAATCATTTCAATAATTTGAAGATCATTTTATCCTGTTGTGAGTAGATTGTTTAACAATCCTCTTTATTAAACAATAAAGTTTAACTTATGAAACAATAAAGTCTGCCAACTGATTTTGGCAGCTAGCTAAAATTTCCTGAAACACAGAATTCCTGTCATAATAATATAACAAATACATTAATGTGACTTTGAGAGTTAATAAACATTAATAATATTAAACAGGTTATACTAATAAATAACTGTATAGGATCATGGGGCGTAATAATAAAGAGTAGAACCAGGGTTAGATAATTCAACTTTGCAAGGAAAGTCAAGTTTAAATTAATAGTAACTGGTTTTGTGCGTGTTTTGAACAGGTCTATGTGTCTGGAAGCGGCAGAGGAGAGAGAGATTGAGAGTGGGAGAAAGACAAAGTGAACAGAAGGGAGATATGATAACGTCTGGGGAATTACCATACTACATCCCAGCCTCCCCAGCTCAACCCCCTTACACTATCGCGAATAATATTCACAAACGTAAACTTATATTCCCCAATCCCTCGTGAGTCTGGTAACAGGAAATTGAATTGAAAGGATATTCAAATTCTTAAATGATTGAGAACAATTCCATTTCCTTTCTGGTGACGTTTCGATTGGTATCGAACGGTATAACTTACTTTTATTCCCCCTCGCCACAAAAACTGAAGGTGGGAACTCTTCTGAATACAAAAGTGTACTCAGGTTGCAACAGTGGATAACACTTCTTCTTTTTTTTGAGAAATTGAAGAAGACTCTACATGAAATATTGAGTTAAACAAGACAATACTTTTATTTTCATGATCAAATCACATGATTTTATTTTTTAAAATTTCATGTCATATTTTATTTTATTAATTTAATTTGTAGAATCTATTTTCATTCATTTTTATACTGTTAAATAAACGCGAAATCTTTTCGCTTGCATCAATTTTGAAAATGACAAAGTTTTATAACTATTCAGGCTTTTAATTAGGCGATGCTTATCCAATCGATTTTCAAACCTTTTTTTTTTTTTTTGAAGTCTAAAACTTTCCTTACAACGTCTTATCCATATCTTCAAAGCAACTGGTCAAAATATACACCCATATTGTTTTCCTCCACATTTATGAAATGTATGTCCTCTGTCAAATCACAGCCAGCCAGCCAATCTTCCACGTTAAAAATGTTTCTCCATCTTCTTCAATTTCTCATTCTCCTAATGTGCAGGTGCTACATGAAATTTACCTTGGTCAGCCTAGTCTGCCAGTCATTCTTAAATGCTCGGTAATACTTTCTGCTTAAGTTTTCTCAGATTTTATTATATTTGAATTTCACAATAACAGACAATTTCTTTTTTCTAAACTACCGCATCAGAAGATATTTTATGGAAACCTTCTTCCATGTTTATGATATCATCCTCAAAGTGAGCAAATAGCTATTGTGGTGGAGGCAAATCGAATCAAGTAGACGTGATATTTACTGATTTTTCGAAAGCATTCAATAAAGTTGATTACCACATCCTTCTTGGTAAACTCCAAACCTACGGTATCCGTGGAACTCATCTCGAGTGGCTTAAAACATTTTTATCCGAAAGAATGCAAATGGTAAAAATAAAATCACACATTTCAAGAAAGTTCTTGGCATCTTCAGGTGTACCACAAGGTTCTCATCTTGGTCCTATACTCTTCAAAATTTTTATAAACGACATTGCCGTAATCACCAATAATAGTAGTGTTCTTTTTGCGGATGATCTAAAACTTTACTCCAAGATTGCTTCTATAGAGGATTCCTTGCAATTTCAGAGCTGTTTAGATAAGCTTCAAAAATGGTGCATCAATAATAATATGAAACTTAATATTAACAAATGCAGAGTTATGACTTTCCATAGAATAAAGCAACCATTCTTGTATAAATATGTGCATTCTTGATATTTGTGTGTTCAGTTGGAACGGATGAGTCAATACAAGGATCTCGGAGTTCTTATGGAACTTGATCTCAGACTTGTGGCGCATATCAATTCTATCATAGGCAAGGCGAACAAGTGTCTTGGATTTATATCAAAAGTTTTAACAACGTAATGACTCTCAAATCGTTGTATCTGTCTTTTTTTCGACCAGTTCTTGAGTACTGCTGAGTGTTCTGGTCTCCTTATCACATCAGCCACGTAAAAAGACTTGAAGCAATGCAGAATCGTTTCCTCCGTATTGTTCACCATAGATACCTCCCAAGCGATACCATCAACTATGAAGGTCTTAGATTGTACCTTAAAATTCAAAATTTAGATTTGCGTAGACAACTTGCTGATTATATTTTTATTTTCAAAATTATTCACCATTTTATTAATTGCAATAACTTATTATACCTCTTAAATTTTAATATTCCTAGATGTTCCATAGACAAAAAATAACTTTTAATATTTCCCATTATGACTGTGATTACGTTAAATGGAGTCCTCTTCCTAGAATGATGCGCCAATTAAATAACTTCTCTATTGATATTTTTAGTACGAACTTGACGAAATTTCAAAAATTATTAGTTAATAAAGGTGCTTTTATTAAATTTTTAGTTATATGTAGATTTAAGTTACTGAATCTTACTTGCTATCAAGAATTCTTTAAATTTTATGTTATGTATTTTTATATTTTATATTGTATATTGTATAGTGTATTATTTGTGTTTAATGTTCTTTTAAACGTATTTTAATATTCTATTGGCTTTTGTATATTATAATATGTATTTAAGTTTGTATGTTTAAATATGTAATTGGGTTTTACCCGTTTAATAAATAAATAAATAAATGCCACGTTAACGTCAACCTCTAACCATTACCAATGCTTCTGACACTTCAAACTCTATGCAGCAGTAGCTACTTCTAAACAGCCCCACCCAGAAACCTCAGAAATAGGAGACCCAAAATTTGTATCAATTGAAGCATACAAGATTCCAGAAAAATTTGATTAAATTATCATTTAAGAACACTCGTCTGACATTAGTAGAAGTATCATCATTCAATCAACA
Organism: Triatoma infestans; assembly: GCA_011037195.1. NCBI lineage: Eukaryota > Metazoa > Arthropoda > Insecta > Hemiptera > Reduviidae > Triatoma > Triatoma infestans. Next base: position 53,817 of record JAAEAF010005688.1, on the reverse strand, counting down.
ACACAGAAATAAATTCATTAAGAAGTTATCATCAATCAACAATCTTGTCCAGTTGCTCTCGAACTCTTTAAAATCTCAAAATATTATATTATTATGATTTTTACAATACTTTGAGATTTTATTGATACTCGCTTTGCCGGTATATTGATACTCGCGGCTAACAGGCAAGGAATGTGCGCTTCTAAATCACGATTTTAATTTTTTAAGCTATTTTAGGACCGTGGTTTCTAAAAGTCGGAGTTTCCTGCAATACTTGTCTCATCATAGAGCAAAAGCGCAGGATTACTGCTTGGTGCATGTATGCTATCAGGGTTTTTCTTAGTCCTAGTCCCGTAATCCTTCTGCCCTGATACCAGATCCACGCCTGACATGATAAGCGGCGCCACCATAACACTGGAAACTACCGTCTAAACGGCGGATATCTCTGCCAGCAAAGTACACTGTATTTTGTTGATGCGCAGGTTAGGTTAGCTCTATCTAGCACCAAGACGATGTATATGAATGTTCAAGTTTTTTTTTATTTTCATTCCAAGCTATTGTAGCCGAATATTAGTAAAATGACCAGTGTATTTACAAGGACTGGTTGAGGGTCATAATTATCATAACGCTCGGCGCTCTGGGACATTCATAGATTCTGCGGTAGTTCACGTGTAGACTCGTCGCCAAGCTGTTGTGCCTTTAGAGTTATAATTCTCGAGCTAGCACTGGATAGGCAGAGAATAAATAATGTCTTTGAAGGCAGTTATTATATTTACTATAGCAGAGTTATTACACCATCACTGCTTTTGACACATTATTATTATTATTATTATTATTATAATTTATTTATTAATTTTTTTAAGACTTCGCTGCCAAAGACAAGGGAGGCATCAGTATCACTAGGTTAAGAATTTTAAGGGGAAAAAATCGAAATAGATACATAAAATGTCATATCTTGTATGCATATCCGCCAGATATTGCAGAATCACTGCATTCGATAATCATCTAGCAGGACAATTCTGCATGAGTGCACATTAACAGCTTGTACTAACATCATAACAACTGCTGAATTCTCCGGTATTTTATCCGTCATGGCATGCAAATTCCTTTTGTTTTTGACCGGTTTCGGATTTTCATCCATCGTCAGACCAAATTCACCAAGTCGTTTAGAGAGTTCACTTCAACGCAATGTTTCTGTTACACACACACTTGATTTGTTGGTTGTATATATATGCGGGAGGTTATAAAGTTATGTAACTATTTATATTAATTCCATTTTGTCATGAACACACACACATAGTAACACACACCTTACAACCTCCCACACATATATACAACCAACAAACCAACAAGAGTGAGTGTAACAGAAACATTGCGTTGAAGTGAACTCTCTACATGAACTTGGTGAATTTGCTCTGACGATAGATGAAAGTCCGAAACTGGTCAAGGACAAAAAGAATATGCATGATCTCGGATAACATACGAGATCGTAACAACTATTATTATTTCATTCACTAGTGAACTGGTATAGAGATGCACTTCGGGACCCGAGAGCAAAGGAGCAAATTTATATATTTATGATACAACCGGGAGGGGAGATCAGGACCAGAACTAACTGTTCCACTGCCCTGCATCACTTCTTTCACTATCCGACATGAGAGGAGTAACACTGCATGCTACATCTCAAATGCGAAAGTTTTTCTGAATCCCAGCATACGCCCGGAGCAATGTTGGCAGCATCCGTGACTTATTCGGCCCACCACTTTGTCATACCAGACTACATCTGGTCGGGCATTAATGATGGAGTGGTTGGTCAGCACTAAACTATCTCAATATAGTGAATTTTGTGCGCTTTTGATGACCGGCAGTGGCTCGTACTTGAAGTAAAGAGGAGCGTCTTGAAATAAGTCGAAATTCTGCGTATGTTTGTGGTGCAAAAATTTTGGCCATAAGTTAATCCTAATTAAAACAAAAAAGTCAGCTCTGCTAATATTAGGCATACCTAAGCAAATAATATATTGTTTTCGGGACCCCCCTGACATAATCGCCTCCTGACATCACCGTCGTTCATGATATAATGTTTGTAATATCTGGTAGGCAGAACGTGGTCTTGGATCGTGATAAGGATCCCTTCCACTTCAGGAAATAGACTCCCACGCGTTAATCAAGCCAAGTATGCCTCCTTGACTTATTCACTTATTGTTATTATTTTTTATGATGAAGTCGAGAAGCGACCGTACCTAAACCTTCTCCTGCCCCCAATCCGTGCTGGCCTCCGGGTAGTGTTCGCTCGTAACAGGCACCACCAGAAAACGTAACCAGAAAATAAGCATCTACGTTTATTTCACAGTTCTTAAAAAAAAAAAATAGTAAACCTCATATCACATCAATAATTAAATTAGGTAATTTTTTTTGTTATAATAATTATTTTCACCATCTTGTTAAAGCGATAACATTAAAAGATTGTCTGAATGATGACTATATATTAATAAATAGTTTAGTTTCATCTAGTTTTTAATAATCAGAAGTTCGTATAAAAGAAAAATGTTCGTACAAAAAAAAATGATATGTTTTTTAAATCAATTTGAATGCATTTCACAGTTTCAATATATTCAATACAAAAATGCATTCTGCACAAAAAAAATGTACAATTTAGATATGTAGTGAAATATTATTTACCTTCAATATCTCTTTGTCGGGCATGCTGTTTCATTACTGCTAAATTGATGGCACACTCTGTGTGATCGTGGAATGTATAGGGCAATGAATCGGGTGGACAGTGTGGTGCCGTACCACATACACATACACCGTTCACCACATTGCAACCAGATACCCGCACTGGATATTCACATGTGGCATCCAGACCTGGTAGCCCTGCACAAAAGGAAATCATATATATGTATTTTATCTATATAAAATTTGCTTTATATATATCTAGACATATGCTTTATATAGCATTCATGTAGTGCTAATTTCTTTATTTATTAAATCAAAAGTCGTCTATATTCTAAACGGAAATTCTTCTATAAAAAGTAATTATTATACACATATTTTTAAAATTATTAATTACTTGTTGTGGTTGGTTCCGCAAAACTGGAAAGCATCAGAGATATTTTCCGTGATAGCCTACTTCTTTTTGTGGTCATCGACCTGTTTTGGGGTTCAGGAGCGTTTGTGAAAATAGTGTGATAACACAGACTTGCACAGAGCAAATTCAGTTTATACACTACACTAAAACGTCCGAAACCGGTCGATGACCACAAAAAGAAGCAGACTATCACGGAAAATATCTCTGATGATTATTAATTACACTTGAAATTTCTTCAATCCAAAGCTTATGCAACATTTTGCCAGACCTCAAGTGCAAGTGCAACATGTAATAAAATGGCACTTTAGAAATGGTGCTATTTATCGTTGGACAGTTTTCAAGAAAATTGCAAAAACTGAACAATCCTTTCAGTTGGGATTGGGGTTGCCAGTTGAAAAATTTAAAATATATATGATTAAGATTTCAAAAATATATCATTCAGGAAAGAAATATACTATATTTTTTTGAAAAATTTATAAAATAAAAACCAACTTAAATCTTTCAAAATTCGTTAATTTATAACAAAAATAAAGGCACATACAGCTGCGGCCATAAAATCTTAAACGTCAATGTCATCTGATTGTCAGTTGGTGTAAAGCACCGTTCAAGTATTTGTAACCTAAATTTCTAGTTTTGTCATTTTTGACATTTGGCGAGAGCGGAAGCGGTGGAATGCGTTGGCGCAAGCTATGGGCACGAGACTCTTATCAACCAATCAGCATTCACTACTTGTTCATTAGCGATTGTGTGGCGCGAGATGAGCGCGCTAATACGAATTATTATTGTTATCATCGCAGTGATTAAATATATCATTTTTAGACGTATATTCAGATCAACAGGAACAAAATATATCAGGGTGATTGTCTGCGCGGCAGACACCCAAGGCGAGATGGCAAGAGCGGGTGAAAAACAAAATGAATAATAATGTAAAACAAATGAAAACAAGACTTACTCTTTGGTGACGGAGAGTGATGAATCGAAGAAGGGTTGATGAGACGAATGACGGGCTGAAAAGGAAAAGGTGGCGTATGTGTGCGCGTGTGTGTGTGGTGTGCGTGTGGGTGAGGGTGAGTGAGGGGCAAAAGAAAGGATCTCAGGAGAGCGGAAGGGGAATTGGAATGCTCCTTTAGAAGCGGATGATGCCGTTGTTGAAACGGCGGGTGCTGGCGAGTTCACTAAGGCGCAGATGAAATAGCCTCGTGAAGGTGATGGCGCGTAGAGATGAGTCTCATTACTCACCGAGGAGTCAATATTAATTATCTCGGCGAATAGGCGCGTATAAAGCGACACAAAATTTAAAGGCGAAACAGATGTTAAACTAGTCGGGCGACAGAAAAAGAAAAAAACCGCACAAACACTGTGGTTCAGGCGAACTACAGGAGACAAGTGAAGTAATTTTATAGGAAGAGAACGTTTGGAGAGTATGGGAAAAATAAATAAGGCGCGAAACCAGAGAGATAAAAGCCGCCGACAATCCCATTACCAAGAGAGAGAGAGAGGAAAAAGGCGGGGAGGCGTGGGAAATATGCGGGCGATGAAATAACAATTTAGAAATAGCAAGGCAAAGTTAATCTGTCAAAGGTACCGCGACCTAACAGTGATATTACATATATTATTAAATCTGGCATCCCTAGTTGGGATGGAAAACTAAGTTTAAAAAATCTGATTTGTTGTTAAAATTAAAAAAAAAAAATCTTGTGTGAAACACTCACACGACTTCAACTTACTCTTGTTAGTACAATCACTTATAAACGACAAATTTTCATTAAACTCAAATTTCACATTTTTATCCTAATATCAATACCACCACTGGGTGGTGAGCGATAAATACCTATTAGTATCTATAAATATCCATCTAGGAAGATAGATAAATGATTATATTGTTGCCCAGTAGAGCGCATCAAAAACACAAAAAGAAATAAAACTGATACGATTATATCAGCGCAGTTAGCATACAAAGTTTCATTCGTTTTTTAGACATTTTCGAGAAAAATCTAAAAAAAAAGAAATCAAAAACCTATTGTTGTGTAAAGTTCAACTTGCGATTAATCAATTTTCTACAAATTTGGCCAATTCTATCAACGCTTATATATATTAACATTATATAAATGGTAGAATGATATAGCTGTTGTTATGGGTTGGTTCTGCAGAGCTGGGAAGCGACCATTTTCCGTGGTCGGTTTCCGGTTTTCGGGCGTTCGCCCATCATCACGATGTTCTTGCCAAACATAGACTTGTACAGAGCAAATAATGTATCAACTGAATTTGCTCTGTACAAGTCTATGTTATTACACTGTTTGACAAAAACATCCTGATGATGGGCGAACGCCCGAAAACGGTCAATGACCACAAAAAGAAGCAGGCTATCACAGAAAATGTCTCTGAAACCACATATCTTACTGAAGTGTTACTTTATAAGTAAACTTAACACATTGTTTCTCCAGAATCCGTCAAAAAAATCAATTTCTCTGGGAAAGTGTTTCAAATAAGAGTGGTAGGTTTGTTTAGATACGAAGTTTAAAAAAAAAAAATTTCTTTGAAATCGTTTTTTAAGAAAATTACGAAAACCTGAAAAAAATACTCAATAAAATCGCACTGTGTAACTCAGTTTCGTAAATTTGCCACGATCGTAATACCTCCTCCTTAACAGGAGTAATAGAAATATGACCCATAATAATAATCTTATTCATGATAAAAAAAACAAAAACGTTCCATTGATATTTTTATTTTTCACTAACGGATTACTAAGTGGTAATATATTCAATTTTAACCGGAAGTAATTAAATTAAATAAATTTAATTTAACACCACGAATGAGATGATTACGTGTTAACGAACTCCTTTCACAAAACAGAATAGAGCCGTGGGAAAATGATGCCCTTTAATACCCTTAATTGACCTAATTCCATCACTGGAAGAGCAAAAATAAAAATTTATGCTTCCAATATAACAGTATTATTAATTTTGCCACAGACAAAGATCATGTTATGTTGAAAATTAATTTATTAACTGAAACTCTTAAAAAAAAAAAAAAATCGCTTTTTTTATTCAAAATAATATTAAATTATAAATAAAAATAAAAAAATGTAATAAATAATTAAATTGAACAAATTGATGTTAATCAAATGAATAAAATGTAATTAAATTAAATTAAATATTATTTAACGCTTCATATATTAACATAGATTAGTATTAAAATTATAAATTTACCAGGTGCTGTTCATACTACCATTAATAATCCTATCAGTTGAAAAGGATCTCGATAATTTTTCATCTTTTGTTAAAAACTGGGTTTTTCCAGGGCAAATTGTTTTATATTTGGTGAAAATCCTTCTTTTTTTCTCTCTCTCTCGCTCTCTCTTTTTTTCCCTTTGGCTTAGTTCCATGAAAAGCTGAATAACTGCCTGATTGCTATCTTAGTTTTTTCCTATTTTTCCTTTCAGTGTTTTCTTTCACAAACATACTAACTCATATATATACACGGTCACTCATATTAAATGAAAATCAAAGAAAATATTCATGTTTTTAACAACTTTATTTTCTTTTTAATTTTCCAGTTATTGAAGTACATTTTTCAGATTTTATTCTACTTTTAAACGGTACATCTAAATTAATTAAGATCTCGCCAACATAATGCAATGCCATTAAAATCACATAACGGAAATAAAAAAATGGTGTGAAATTTAACTGTTTTTATTACTGTCGTTTTTATTACTGTACGTTAACTGTCTTTTTAACTGTTTTTATTACAATTATAATAGTCCTCACGCGTTAGTCTAGTGGCTAGCGCACTCGCCTTTCGTGCGAGAATTCAGGGTTCGATTCCCGTGAGGCAAAGCCAGTGTTGACCCAGCATCGTGATAAAAAGTGGGAAGCTACAGTTAGTAGCGCCCTAGTTAGCGAACTAAACGGCGTCGGAACTGCGGCGTGCTTTACCACACGCCCCCCTATCAAATCGCCGTCTTGCAATACTTGGCCCTTCATGGGTTGTTGCGCCATTTTTTTTTTTTCAATTATAATATATAAAACGGGAAGGATTAGCTCAGCGTTAGCGCCCTGGGCTCCATTGCGGAGGCTCCGGGTACGTGTCCAGCTGTGCTACCTTTAGATTTTCTCTTCCTAAGACTTTACAGCTCACTGCCCAGTGGTAGACAGCGATGTCTGTAACGAGAGAACACTGTCCGGAGGTAGGCAGTGCACTGAGAAGGCTCCGGGCGCCAATGGCCATACAGATGTTTGACGTGCCTTAAGTTAAAAAAAAAAAAAATTGTAAAATGATAAATTTTCTTTCAACTTCTGATATTCCGTTTAGGTATCACCATGGGATCTGACAGTACGTTACCTGTCAAAATTTCTCAACACTAAGTACCACTTTATTAGTTTTTTGTTGTTTTTTTTACTTTTTCGCGATTTTCTCAAAAATAGCTCCGAAGATTTTCTTGAAACTTCCTATATAAACTAGGAAGTTTATAACATTTGTCTGGGAAAATTCATTTAAGGGCATTTTTAGGGAGGAGAGTTATGTTTTTCTCTAAAGTGCTGTCATAATTGATTATACAATTCTATCATCCAAAGAAAATTAATTAGAAATAAATTTATGGCCAAAATTTCGAGTTTCAAGAAAATTAGTAAACCGGAGGTGCGCTTTTGTTGAAGAGTTTTTTTTTCAGTTTTCGACGAATACTAACTATAAAATTTGTCAATTATAATTTTAAGGACTGAAGAAAGTTGCGTGAGTGTATCTCACCAGATTTTTTTGTTTGGTATTCACTGGAAAATGGTTTTCTTTAAACTTGGCATGCTTGCTGCATAGTTGGTAACCTACCACATTTATTTCAGACATTTATCCAGAAAAATTGATTTTAAAGGGATTTCGGTGTTGAGCAGAGGGCGCCCACACTGCCCACTCAGTTAAGTATGTACGTCTAACCCTTATCACCTATTTTCAAGCTAAAGTTTGTAAATATTGCAGCTTTAAAGAATCTTTCTTTTAATTAATTGGTATTAATTGGTGTAAGAGATAGTCGCGTGAGTGTTTCACACCAGATTTTTTTTAGTTTATACTTTTTTTGTTTTCTTGTAATATCCAATATTAAAGGATGAAGAAAGTGGAACAAGGAAGGAAGCGAGAGATGTACAACAACCCTACAAGGAAGTTTTAGATTAGCAGCGTTGTCTAACAAGCCTTCGTGTAAACAGGTTAATATTTGTAGAAGTACAGGCAGAAGTTAACGTAACAAACTATAGCGATATAGCGTTAAAGCTAAAACAAAGGAGGGTGACATAACCCTTATTCCCCGGTTTGTCTTTACCTTTAAGTGTACTCAGGTGATATAACAGGCCACTTAAAACATACATAATGACTAATTATATTTAATGTTGTTTTACCTGCACTAGTTTATCTTACCAACTAAACTTCTACACCTTTCTAACAATTGCCTGCTTCTATCTTACAATATTAGGGCATCCGTAAAGTTAACAATATGTTCAGTAGCTTGACATATTTGTAGTTATTACCAGTAATATTAATTAGTTAAACAATAGTATAATACGATTTTTCCAATCGTTTATTATTAGAGCGAATATTATCATCTGGGTATATATCCTGAAACAATTCGATCTCCAAGATAATTTGATAAACATTACGTTCGTCTCTGAAGAGTACAAAGCTTTAGTGCCGCTAAGTTTATTGTAAATTCCATTTTATATCAGCAGAAGCCATGTAGAAAAGAATTGAGTTGAAAATATGTTTCCTCATGACATTGGTTTCATTAAATCTAAAAAAAAAAAAATAAGGAAAATATAGGCTTAGAAAGGGAGGTCCAGAAAAAAGAAAGTGTAGTGAAACAGGAAGAAAAAAATCCTCACGTATACGCTCAGTTGGGAAAAACCCCTTGCTTGAGGACATCTATGTCACCGTTACTATGTCACTGACATGTTCAGATTATCACCACCTACATTACTTACATCACTTGCACATTTTCTATCTACACTACACTATTCAACAAAGTTCCGTCCCAAACGTTTCCCTTAGAGAAGTGAAAGAGCCAAAAATCAAAAAAAAAAAAAAAAAAAAAAAAAAAAAAAAAAAAAAAAATACGTATTATTCAGAGGGATAATGACAGTAAAAAATATAATCAAGACGTATCAACAAGAAGTTATAATCAGACCAATAACTCCTCGGTCTGCCGTACTGATTCTAAATCTCCAACTATCCACTACCATCTTAGTCTTAAGTGTTCTTATTCGAATATATTGTGAGTAATTAGTTAAAAGTAGTGACTAGAGCTTATTCAAACAACTTTCTAGTTATTCACCTATAACAATACCAACACAATACAAAGGATAATTCTTCACAGGATAATTAAAATACATTAAACTTGATTGTATAACTTCTACATCTTATCTAACTAGGTATAGTTTACTAACCTTCGTGAAGATGGCCGTCTGAATTAATGGAATTTATGGATGAAAATGAAAAAATTTTGTGATTTTTTTTTTTTTTAATTTAAGACGCGTCAACATCTAAGGTCATTGGCGCTCGGAGCCTTCTCAGTGCACTGCCGGCCTCCAGTGTTCTCTTGTATTACAGACAACACTGTCCATCACCGGGGAGTGAGCTGTAAGAGGCTCCTAGGAAGAAAAAATCCAAGGGTAGCACAGCTGGACTAGAACCCGGGTCCTCCGCGTGGGGTCCAGCTAACCACTTAGCTATTCTCTTCCCTCATGCACACGGTTGTTTAGAAAATCGGTGTCTTAGCAACATACAACTTGAATTCATTTATCTAATTCGAGCGTTTAAAAAGTACAAAGTAGACAAAAATAAAGTCGCGCTGAAATATAGGATCTATGGTTGGAAGCGGTACAGACCCTTCTTTTGAATCGCCTATTACCATTGTCCAGAAACACTCCTCACTACTTGTGAAAGTAGAGGCTAATTGTGTCCATTTGAAGATCAATACTTTTAGCGTTATGCTTTAAATTGTGGCTAAAACAGCAGAGAACGGCTGATGACAGAATAGCGAAGATTTGTTATAGGAAAGTTCTTAAAAGTACCGAGTCTCTGTGCTAGGAAAGTTGTCTCCATTGAATAAAACCTTACAAGTAAGACGGTGATAAATTGTAATAAGAGCTGGAGGATGTTTGGAGTCAATCATCAGATTTGGGCCATTTCAGTTCAATCTGATTACAATGATACGATTTTAAATATTAAAAATCGCGCTAGATATACAGCGAGCTCTATACTTCCAATTCTTACTCTGATTTCTTCGAGACTCAAACATTATGTTTATTGCTATTACAATTGCTAATTTACTGAGATCCTAAGGAATCATTCTCTGGAAGAGAACACTTTATATAAGTTAACGACTTTTATTTTATAGAATTTGTTAATCCTCTTAAAACATTAAAATCTTTGAATAAATTCTCTTAGCAAAGATTTTATAACAAAATACACAAACTAATTTAAACAAATTCATCGCTAAAGTCCAGGAAATCGAATTAATTATCTACAGTTCTAAATATTAAAACAACGTTTTAATATAATGAAGAGAGAAACATTAACAAAGGATACCATGGAAAGAAAATGAAAGTAAATTTTTCTTTCTTTATCGTAGAAAAGGAAAAGAAAAATGTATAAAATATAAGAAGATAAAAGAAGGTATGGCTAAAGAAAGTATGGTTAGTTAAAGAGAAATAAACCATGGAGATATAGAAATAACACAAAGAAAAATAAAAGAAGAAAGCAAGGAAGAGAAAGAGAAAATAAAAGATTTATAATTCTCCATAAAAGGGACAATAGAGGAGAAAGGAGAAAGTATCGACGGAAAAAGGGTTGCTGAACGTTTATTACAAGAATTGTATCATTTATTGTACTGAACTGTATAGGTGCATGGGTGGGGAGGTCACTTTGGGTTTATACAAAAAACTAGGGCAAATGTGTTTGAGTATGTGTAATGCTGGCCGTGTAGTTGTTTCTAATGGTAACAAAACAAGGAAGAGATAAGTTTGCTGCAAGAACAAAATGGGAGGAAAGACGATACGGACAGTAAAGTGGGGGTCACTCAGTTCATCGTTATAGTTTTATGGCAAACTTAGACACCTAGAGCTACCTAGATACCAAACTATTAACTAAATATCGTAACTTTTACTATAATAAAACCTCTTACTTATGGTTTTATTATTTTTACTATCAAATATAATAATAATAATCTTTGCATACTCAAGGGGCATTCAACAAAAACATAATAAACAAGATGACATAAAATTTCTAATAAATCAATATCTAACGACAGCTTCTAGACACCTTCAATTTTTCCTTGAACGGAAAATTTCTTCTAGCAATTTGGCTGGAACAGACGGCTCATAATTACGCATCATATCACATTGCTATGTTATTGACACACCCATTCCGAGACAGAAAACTCTGGAACGTTATAAGTTTGCATAACATTATCAAAAGATGTTGTGGGGTGGTTGGTTCCGCAGAGCTGGAAAGCATCAGAGACATTTTCCGTGGTAGCCTGCTTCATTTTGTGGTGATAGACCGGTTTCGGGCGTTCGCCCATCTTCAGGTTGCATTTTTCAACGGAATTTGCTCTGGGCAAGTCTGTGTTGTCACACTGTCTGAAAAACGCATCCTGAAGATGGGCGAATGCCCGAAACCGGTCAATGACCACAAAATGAAGCAGGCTACCACGGAAAATGTCTCTGATTATCAAAAGATATAGATACACTTGTTCGGTCCTAAGATTCTTCTATAGATATATCCTAAGATGATTTGTCAATACGAAAATTAATATAACCATTAACAGAAATAATTGCCCGATTAATAATAAAGAAATTATTTAGGACGTATGGTTTCCTTAAGTGCTTAAGACTTAAGGTGCGTTTAGACGGTGCCTCTTATGATACCGCCGCGCATTCAACGTTCCATGCATACGTGCATGCTTCAAGTTGAAAGAGCAGCATGTCTCTTGCCTGAAAGGCAGTTGCAACAGACTTCTTCTATAGTTTGTCCCTACTGTATGAAAATGCCATCTACTGCTCTTCAGTGGGCAAGCATCTATTGAAAACAACTGAAAGAAACCTAGAAGATGCATGTCGGATTTCTTATTAATTCGGAATAAAAATGCGAATATCCTTGAAAAGGTCAGAATTGATTGATATGTACTTAAAAAATTCTACTAGAATATCAGCAAGTGATTTTTAGTTTGAACTGCAATTGATTGAACCATATATCAAATGTGTGTGATAAGTAAGCGCGGCGCTCACTCGTGACTAAACTGTGACCGCTTTTTACATCAGCCAAGCTGGGGGCCTTTTGAAGAAAAAAGTAAGTGCTTAATAATATAAAAAAAATGTAAATAAAAAAAAATTAATTTTATATATTAAATTTAATAAAAAATATTAAAAATAATAAAAATACAAGGAAAATCTTATTTTAATTAAACAAATAATTATTAAATTAATTAAGCTCATTAATTAAAAATATTAATAATTCAAACATAATTCATTCATGTTTAATATAATACAAAGAAAATTAACTGTAGGAATGCCCACAAGTGGTATCTGTTTGCATGCTCAGGAGTAGCGACCCTACAGCTCCAGTACATCATCTGTTTCGTCAGAATAGTGTACAATACACTAACCTTTACAGAAAAGGACAAACACCGTACACCAACTAGGATCTCCGTCCCTAGTTAATTGGCATAAGCCAAGAGAGAAGGAAGGGATTAGCTCAGTGGTAGCGCGCTGGACTAGCAACGGCGGAGGTCCCGCGTTCGAATCCAGCGTGCTGCCCTTAGATTTTCTTTTCCTAAGAACCTCTAAAGCTCACTATCGATGGTGGGCGGTGTTTCATAGCTAGAGAAGGTTCCGAGGGGCACAATAGATCTTTCAGGTCGCGGTGCATTTAATAAATAATAATAATAATAATAACAGGCGCTAATGACCTCTGCTGTCGATGCGCCAAAAAAAAAATACTAATAATAAGTAGTGGACAAAATTATTTATTACATAAACATATATAATATATAGAGTATAATAAAATATAGAGTTAATTTCAATATGAATCCCAATAATAACGTTTATTTTATTATTGTGAGTTATACAGCCACAATGATTGACGATATTATCTAGGATAGTGTCCGTCGGAGCAAACTTCTTTTATTTTGACACTCACCGGTTTGGAATCATGATCCTTCTTCTGAAATAGAAAACGGACTCCCCTATGTAGAAAAGATGACTTTTACATCTTGAAAGTTGCAAAGTAGTTGGTGAGAGTAAAGAAGGATTTTTTAATCTGCCGGCCACCAGACAGTTAGAGGCTCCTAGGAGGAAAAAGTCTAAGGATAGCACTGAACTCGCACCCGGGGCCCCGCGTGGGAGTCCAACGTACTAACCACTGAGCTAATCTGTTCCCTTAAGGTGGAAAATGGAAGTCAACGTTTCTATACGGAAGCTGAACAAGGAAAATTAGAGGTCGGAATTAAGATAAAGAATTGTGCTATGATGCATGATATCATAGCAAATTACCCAGCCTTCAAGGTATTGGTCAACATTGTTGATCCTACCATCTGTTCACATAACATTATTTTCCCGAAAAATTGTTGATTTCCTAATCTTAGAGAGTTTCAAAAATGCATTACATTCAAATTAATTTTTTTGAGTATTATAAAAATTCTTAAATTTGAAATGGAAAATAATATCTAAACACTTTCCTATTGTTATCATCACTAACCAGGTTTAGAAAATGCAATTACTGGTGAATAAGTTACAATGTTTAACAGTATTCACTAGTCTACCAGCAAGTCTGATGTAATGTCGGGTTCCTTACGAAACCGCAAAGAGGACTAAGGCCACGAATTACTGGTACAAATATTGTAACTGATAGAAATATTACTTCAAGGACATAACATAGAAAATTTTATTGAAATAAATTAGCAATAAAAAGAGGCTGATCCAATTTTGTTGAGATGCAAAATACCCAGCCTTGTGATCTATTGCATAACAACAGTAACACTACTAAATGTCAAGCAAGTGTCAAAACAAAAAAGGCAAGTTTTTAAAATAGTAATAATAATAAACTTATATTATTAATACCTTCGAAAGTTTAAAGAGGTTTTACTGTCGGTAGCTCATCGAATTGATCACATTTTTACTCTGCTCAAAATCCTGGAAAAATGTAAAAAAAAACTTCTTTGTAAAGCCATAAAAATGTCACCTATCGAGAAGCAATTTAATTGCTGTTATTAAAGTTTGGAGATGGCTTATTCTCCCAAACATATGACCACCAAAGCGGTGTAGAAATTGGCTAGGTGCAGTGCTCTTTGCGGTGGCAAAGACGGATTTTCCGACTAATCTCATCAAAAATATCAACTGTAAATGAAATTGTATATATGTAAATAGATTGCAAAAAATAAAAAAAACTAGGATAATAACTTAATAAATTTATGTTTATTGTTATGACCTGTAATATTAATTAAAACTAATATTTGTACGTATCTGAATTTAAATGCAGTGTAACGTTATTATGTGACACCCACCCAAAAAACAAAATAGAGCACACAAACTGACAATATATATATATATATATATATTTCATAAAAGCTGTATATAATGTTATTATAATTTATATCAGATATAATTAAATAATAAAATAATTATTATTACATTTTTCCCCGTGAAAGATTTTTACAAATAGTTAATTTATTTTTAATTAAATGAAAAAAAACAAAAAACAAAAAATGCGTCCAGCAATATAAACATTTTTTGCAAATATAGTAGTTTATATCTTTTTAAACATGTATTACACCAGTATACTTTATTTTTCTAATTATTGTTCATTTTTTTTTTTAAGAAAAAACACGGAAAGATAATGAAGTAAATTAGAATGTTTTAGCGAAGAATTGGGGGGGGGAATAATAAAAAATTCTTTTCATCATAAAACAGCTGCTTTAATTTCCTTCTACTTCTATTTTTTTTTCCTAATATCTAACAGGTAGTAGGTACACCTGTACTTCCTAATCTACATATTCTTTTAAAATTAATACCTACCTGCCTTTATTTTATATAAAATAAAATGTCTTTTTTGTTTTTTAATTAATTTTTTTTTTTTTTAATATTAATTTTGAATTTAAAATATAAATATATAATTTAGAAATTTTACTATTTTCTCTGCTTCTAAAGAAAATGTAACATGTCAGATTTTTGAAATTGTGATTACATTGGTACAAACGTCATTCTGGAAATGTCTTTTTGTGCCTGAAGAAAAAATATTTTATTGCAATATACAGAATAAAATAAAAGGGGGAATACCATATAATCAGAAAATAATAGTGGTAATCAGAGTAACAAAGTGAAACAGAATTTCAAAAAAATAGTATAGTTATAGTGAATATAAAATTTTACAGTTATACGCGGGAATCGATCTACGGACCTCCCAGTTACAAGTTCATATTCATAACCACTACACTAAATTAGTAATCGGGAGGAGTGTTTTTACTGAACAGTTTTTTCCGTTTCCGCTGTTTTCCCCATAAAAACACCGACGAATTTCGGTATACTAACTATAAAGTTTATAAACTAAGATCCTTAAATTTGCTAACTGCAGTAAGAGAAAGTTGTGAATTAGTAGAGAACAAATTTAATGCGATTGCAGAAAAACTTTAATATTCAACATGTGAGTAAAGTATTTTTACACCTTCGTTCAGTTGCTGCGAGGCTAAATTGCTACGCTAGTGTGGTCAATACTTTGAGCTCGAGTGAAAAAAAAAAACAAAAAACGTTAGCCTCTGTTTGATAAAAAAAAGATTTATTTTTTCTTAAAAAAAAAAGGACAAAAGAAAAAACCCAATAGGAAACACATACACGACTCTCTCTCACTATATTTCCTAATATACGAGTATCTCGTATACTTGATACTCTTTCTTCAACCAGGAATTTCGAAAACAAATTTTACTGCCCGTAGTACTTAATTTGTATAGAGCTACAAATTAAATTGTAGTGACACACAGAGGGGAGCCGATCCGTCGAAACTCCCTCTCCAGAACCCTTTAAAAGCATTTTTCCCCCAAAAATGTTGTAAATAAATGTGATAAACTTAAACAAAATATTCAGTATACCATGGTTAGAGAAAAGGCGCGGTATTTGTATTCTAATCTACTTAAAAACCAAAACCATGAAATGACAATTCTGGCTACTTGCGGCGCTATTCACTGGCATTATCTAGAAACGAAACATCAAGCTGAACTTTTTAAAAAAATATTGTGTTTCGCTGTATAATGGATGAGTTGGATGGAGAGAATTGGTTTGGTTTAATGAGTTAACAAGACTTGGTTAACACTGTAATATAATGATGAATTTCACTGATTGCCTTGACTTGACAGTCAAGATGGTAGATTTAGAGTGGAAGCGGCAATGACACGTTGTGACTGGTGAACTATCTTCTGAACTAATTTGAACTATTTTTCTCTGTGTCCCTTCGCTGTATTTATATGGTTTCTCCCATTCCAGTCCGAGAGAGTGCCTGGTATTTTGTTTCCCTTTCTCTGTTCTCTTGGTTGCTGTTACATCACTGTCACTGTATTTATATAGTTTCTCCCACTCCAGTCCGAGAGTGTGCCTGGTATTGTCTTTCTCTTTCTCTGCTCTCTTAGTTGCTGTTACAGCTGACTCCCCAAAAACACATACACACAAATACAAATAACAGAGTAAGAAAAGTGTTCTTTTTCTAAAAAAACACTTCGTTATTCAGGAAAAACAAAAAAATTATTTCGGGTATTAGTTAAATTCCAGTTTGAAAATCAAACAAGAACATTTACTGTTAGATATGTAGAAACGGTGGCTATAAAATCAAATCCACTACAATCTAAAAGATCTACCGTTCTGAGGTACCATTCTATGTCGTGCTCCAGTATAAATCTCTTATCTTTCATCTGTATTTGTATTGTGTTAGTGTCGTGGCATGCCTAATAAGAAGAGAAGAGTTTATGAAGGGTAGAGTGACCGAGCGATAAGTGAGGATTGTTGCCGGCGTGATGAATGTAAAATGTTGTCGTTGGCTGACTCATGTGAGCCGCGTGTAGTGTTTGAACTCTTGTTGAACTTTGGTGAACTTTTCAAGACTTGTTAACTTCTTGAAGTTTATCTGGCAACTGTACTCTTCAAAGTTTATCCGATGGTTAAGATCTCAGATAATCGATTTTTTGATTCAGTTTCACCTACAGCTTGTAGATGGGAGATTGGCTCATTCACCAATACCTTGCAAAGGGCATGGCATGGGGTGTAATGCGTAGTTAACATGCGCTTGAAGGCTCAGAGTTGGTGCCTTGATGCTGTTGCTAATGGAACTAATTAGTCTAGCTTTTGTGTGATGGATTTGCAGCCTTGATTCAATTCAATGTTCGTATTGTTAGGCTATGACGCGTAGAAGTTTAGAACCTCAAATTGCTAGTGCAAACAGACAGAGTTCCATAGAAAGTTTAAGATCTCAGATAATCGACTTTTTCATTTACAGCAAATCGTTGGAGCCATTTCCAAAAAAAAAAAAGAATCTTTATACTCAGGTTTCTGTTCTACAAAGTTGCCCTTCCGGTTAATCAATTTTTTTCTTCAAACTTTATTATTATTATTCGCAGAAGGGGAGGGCAAACCCTACGCTATCCAAAGCCTCCCAGGGCCCATATAGCTACCCCTAAAGAATAACAACCACTGGGACTAGAATGAAAATCCAGGCCCAGGTTTAACCATCTAAGTTTCACCACAGACCGAACAAATCGGACCAAAACCTTAAAAGGACACAGCTTAAGATCCTCTACCGATATCCTACTCCGGCCGAAGGTCCTAAACCTAATCTCCTCACAACCCAAACAATTCGTCATCAGATGCATGGGTGTTTCCTCCTCAGTCTCACAAACTCTACAAAAGGGGTCAGGCACGAGTCCCATTATATAGAGATGTCTCCTTAAACCACAATGCCCAGTGAGGAATCCAACCAGATGTCTGAGGGAGGTCCGTGAAAGACATCGGACCCCGCTACTCAAAGCTCCGTCCGGGCCCCCAATGAGCATTTTAGACTGCCGACAACCCACTGCACTCATCCATAAGGATGAGTGCTGTGAGGTCATCCACGTCTGAAAGCCCGACAAACATGTGCCATAAGACACACCAACAGCAGGCTCTGGACCAATGAAAGGGAGAGAGGCACCCAATTTGGCAAACCTATCCACCTCCTCATTCCCAAAGATTCCCATATGACCTGGAACCCAGATCAGAAGCACATCCTTTAATGAAGAAAGATCTTCCAGTCTTTTAGAACATTCCAACACCAATCTGGAAGTGAAGACACATGAATTAAGCGCCTTCAACGCAGCCTGGCTGTCCGGGCAGATACAAACACCTTTTAAATTAGTGTTACGCACCCTCTCATCCAAAATACAGCAAAGAATTGCATAAACCTCAGCCTGGAAAACGGTGGCCCACTCACCAAGAGGCGCTACCAAATGATCTCCCGTCTCAAAATAGACGGCAGCCCCAGACCTACCATTCATCCTGGAACCGTCCGTGTAGCATTGGAGATAATTCTCAGGATTCTTCAAACTTAGAATCCTAGCTAAGCTTTTAGTAAGACTAATATTATATAAGGTAGTAAAAGTGGCAAATTCTATTTAACTATACCGTATTGAATGTTTATGTTTCAAAAAGATAGAAATGAAGTTTAAATTTTGCTGGAAGATGTTTTCAAAGATTTAGCCTAATAAAATAATTAAAAAGGCTAGTGTGCTTGTAATAGGATCTGAAGAGCGGAGAGAAACACAAAAATTGACAATCTAGTTACTCGCTACCTTGGCCAGACTCTGTATATATTAACATCACTAGCTAGCACTCAACATCATCAGCCGTCTACAACATTAACTAGTTTTTCGCAACTTCGCTAGCTTCAACAGACCCAGGCTAGAACAAGAAAACTCATAGCAAAACAAGATGTGCTATAAACATACACCAGCCAGCAGCAGCACGCAGAAATTTTTCACATATGAAAAATTTTTTCAGGAGAGGTGATGATGTAATAGGATCAGAAGAGCGAAGAGTAACACAAAAATTGACATCTAGTTACTCACCACTTAGGCCAGACTAGAGTGGGAGAAACTGTAGATAAACAGCCGAGCTAGCCCTACAGGAAACAGTTTTACAACAATTTACGACCAGTTAACAACCAGTCAGCCACCTACTACTACCTTTTTCATCACTCAGCCTATATCTCTCGCTAACTAGCTTCTATATGCTAGTAAAGTCCTTGTAGTTTGTGAGTTCATTTCCTTATACAGTGTTCAGCATATATTTCATTTTATAACCCATACTCTATACTTTCTTTCTCACATTCATTATAATGCTTCATAGCAAAGAAAATATTTCTTTCTCAAACAAATTTGAAACAACCAAATATTGAACTTCAAAATTGTGTTTTTTACCTTCCATAGGATTCCTGTATTTCCTTTCTCATAAATTCTATTGTTTCATTTTTGTATTTTTGTAACTACAAAAAATAAACATTATTGTTACATATTTCATTTCTGCTTACATAAGTATATTGAGCATTTAGTTATTTATATATTTTATTATTTATTCAGCAGTCAGTTATTTATGAATTTAAATTCTATTATATGTCCAAGTTCTTTATTATCTTACACATTATTATATTATTATTATTATGGTTATATTGTAATCTTGTGCTCTTTATTTTAATTACAATTTTCACAAATAATGTAAAATCTCTTTAAATTGTACACTTGTAGTTTATATATATATAATATTTATTAAATTTCTCAATAAATGTCAGAAAACATAATTAAATTTCTAGGAAATATATTATATAAACAGAATTAAAAATAACATTTTCTACAATATCATAATAACAGCTTTATTAAATTGAGATTATTGAGAAACTTCTGGCAGTTTTTGGATGAGAAATACGTGTTTCTGACTTTGAATTGAAAAGTTTGACATTCTATAAAATTATAGATTCTGTAACGAAATACTCACTCATTTCATTCTGTATTTCTCATAATTTTAATTGAGAAATCTTCATCGAATTTAAATTATTGCAACTTATATATATTAATGTTTTACAGTGTTAGAGATACATTACATTATAAAGGGATGAGGGAGAGCTAGATACTTAATAAATACATTCTTACTATGAACTATTTCTCTTCTTTGTTACATTAAAAAGCTCCAACTGTTTAAGAAGAATTTTTGTTTTCCAATTCTGATACTGTAGCTGCTACTTATACTCTAATCACACATGATCCTTCATACGATATGACCCATTGGAGTGGAAGATCGACATTGCGAGGTTTATTAAATTGGAGGGAAAAGTGATAGCCCACAAAGTTCTTCAGGAAGTGCAGAGATATTGTGAACCCTTGCAGAGCGCGTTGGCCGTTAACAGTCAGGTCAATTTTTTTTCAGTTTTCAAAAAAAAAGAAATATCCCTTTCATAATTAAACAAACTGAATTTTCCAAAGCTTATGAAACTTTACTATTTAAAAATTCTATTTTAGAATTATTTTTCTATAAATAAGTTTAGCTTATTAAAGTTTAGATTATATAAGATAATGATAAACAATGTAATACATTTTTTAACTTAAATCACTTTCTTATTTCCTCCACTGCAATCTAGGAAAACTGTATTGTAATGTTTTAAACTTTAATTCTACACATAAGGTTCATATATTTTAAACATATCCATATATTGGCTTGTCTTTTTAAGTCTAATTCAAACAATATGCACAATAAATACAGGAAAAATAAAAATATACATATGTAAGGTAGATACATCGGGGGGGGGGGGCTCTGTTTAATGGAAAACAGCGAAAATTTAAAAATATAAATTGAGTGAAAAATATTGAGTGGACTGTGTGTAAATAATATAATTGGTGAGCAAAATAGGAAATTGAAATATTAATTCGGATTGGAAAAATGAATATATAAATTAAATTTAAAAATGGGTAGCAAATATTATTTAATATCACTTTCAATTAGCCAAAGAAATGGCGCTTACCTTAAAACGCACGATCCTTGTTACCAGTATTGGAAGAAACCATGTGTACTTAGCCCATATCGGGGAAAAGGGCAGAGGAAAAAATATTAATAAGGAAATAATTCTTATGTGCCTCTAACTCTTGAGTATTGACCAATACACTGCTGGTTGGCTGATGATTGTAGATAATAGTTAAATGGGCTCCCAGAAGCTGCACTAACCGGAAGTAACAACCATGTGATTTCACAATAATCCCATGCCGGCCGCGAGAGAACTGGTGCCACTTACTTGACAAAAGGACCAAGGAAAACTACCCAGGAAAACCAGAAGTAACAAAGGGGTTTTCACAATTAAGGGCAACCGAACTGGCATCAATTATATATGTATACACTTGTGACCTATTCACATAACGACTTACTCCTTCGAGCTTAAAAAGGCGACTGACATAGAGAGGAAAATGCTTAGCCCTCTCTACACTTAGGACACAGCCTATTAGTATAGATATCAGCGTATAGATTAGTAAATGATTATACGCTGTTGGCGGCAAATTCAATTTTTTTTCAAAAACCGAAAATAATATTTTCATATTTTATTACATTACTTTTGTTTATACTATAGCAATTTTCGTAATAATTATTTATTTAATTTATTAAATTTTTATAGCAATTAAATTTACAATTTGAACTACAGCTGTGAGAGGAGAACAATCGAACATAATTATTTTGTAACTTAAACTTGGAAAGGGGGAAAAAAAAACTTAAAGTAAATGTTAGACTAAAACACCACAGCCTATTAGACAATGAAATAGCAAACTTGCAAAACAAAGTCCAATAAGTTATTTTTTCAAAGGGGACATAATATATATAAAAACACTTGTGATGGGAAGCAAGAAGCAGAAAATAGATACATTTAAAAAAATATGTTTAGGTCGCATGATGTTGGACAGTTGTTTTTTTAGAAAAATCAAATTTTAAACAATTGCTTAATAATATATTAACATATTGATGAAATTCACGGGTGATAATGTAAATTGTTGTTTTTGCAGTGATTGCATTTATCAAATATTCATTCTTCATTCTTCGTATACAACATGTATGATGAATGAATAAATATAATTTATAAGTTAAAGCATGAAATTGATATTAATATTAATTTTAATATTGGTATTGATATTAATTTTGCTGTTGCAATAAATTATGTAAGAAAACAAATCAATAAAATTCATAGAATGCAAAATAGTTTGTTACTTACTATAATATTAAAGTTTAAATTTAAAACAAAAACACATTTTGAGGAAATCTAATTATAAGATCTACATCCCCACTCTCCCATCTCTCTCTCGAAATTCTTCATTACTTACACTCACTTACTCCATCTCTATACTAAGTCCCTTAGTTAGTAACATTATAAGTTTACATTTAAGTATAGTGGAGTACATGTTAGTTTATTAGCATAAACTTCTCACTTTTTTAGACCTATATAAAGTACCATTAGGAGACCTGCCACAATAAAGTAGAGTAGGAATGCTAGAGCTATGAATGGAAGAAATAGTTTTGATTTTCAACACTGATTTTGATTCCCCCACTGGGTGAACCATCTTTGTTTGCATATACATATGACCCTGAACACTGTAAACCTTCATGGTAGAAAAAATTGGCGGTATCATCATTGAAAGTGTACAGAATAACACTGGGCAAAGATCGGGCACATCGACCATAAAAATGGGGCAAAAAAGGTAAAGCAACACAAGAACTGATTTCCTTAAAAAGTTTGCACCTATTTCAGGAATTTTTTAGTTTCCGCGTATTGTAATTTTTTTAGGATATAATATAAATGTATAAAGAGCGGTGGTGTCCAAGTTCAGATCACTCTACTGATTCGCACATCTTCATCTTCTTTATTTGGTGCTTACGTTGGCTGTCGTTTTTGGAATGATTATGACCATGTCTGCCTCAAGAAGGCCAGCATCTAATATTTGCACTCTGCCAGGACTTCCGTCAATTTTCTCCATTACATTGCCCCCTTTTAATTACTTGTAGAAGACACTAGGGTACTGAAGGTGCCAGGTCAAACTATAATTTAAACGAATAGATCAAATTGACTGAAATGTATTTTTAAGTTTGGTTCCTTGTTGATAATAAGTGAATCAATAAATAATCTAATTGATTCATTAAGGTTTTTTGCCAATTCATTAATTACAAAATTCTCTTAAATGCAGCGGTCTTCAAGCGATACTTGTATTCTATATCACCAACCAGCATCATCACTCTGCGCTCGGTTGCTCAATTCCTAATATACTCTTTCTATTCACAAAGTTCATTAAATATAGAATTGCATAAAGTGCAATTAGTGAATATTCTTCTTCAACATCACCAATTACCACTGCCTGCAACCATTTCAATCTCCTGTGCAGAAGATTCGATAATTTTTTCGATATTCTCATCATTTCGAATAATTAAAAATAAATTAGCAAAAATATTTTGCTTGAAATGTTATTATATTAATAAAACAGTAAAAAAAGAACATTTATTTATAAAATGGGCATTAGATAAAGGAAAGTGAACAATAAAATGGATACATAAAAATAAATATTACCATTTCTGGGAGATATTTAGGACAAATGGTACATTTAACTAAGTTAATGGCTTTATATATATATATATATATACTTTAAATTATACAGAATCGGAAATGTAATCAAAGAGTATTTAGGGCACAGTTCTACAGTAGCGGTTTACAGCTCAGGGACATCTGAAGATCCCTTCAGTGCCCTAGATGACGAGGGAAGGGATTGCAATCTAGTGACAAAATGCCAGAGCCTAATGTGGACGTTAAAGTTTCTCACACCAATTCCAACAGCCCCCCCCTACCAAAACTACAGGACTAGAAACACTTATATTTCATCATAACATACATTAGGCTATGTAGCTTATTTAATAGTCTAAATAGTTTTTGCTTATTGCTTGCGTGCTTAAACTATAAAGATGTAAGTTGATAGGCCTACGTGATCTAAACACTGATATAGCAATTTACATGAAAAAACTAGCGTGACTGCTGCCTTAGATCTCAGCTAATAATCAATTTTTTAGAAAAAAAAGTTGCAACTGAAAGTAACAGACTTGTATACTTATTTTTATGTAGGCATACGAATTTTTAAAAACTTTGAGCAAGATTTGAAATTCACCACTTGATCGCATCGATACATTTGAAACAATGTGAACAGCTAATGAAAATATATTCATTAAACAATCACTAGCTAATCATATGTTGAATCTTTGGTTGAATGGAAAGTTTTTCGATAACATTAAGTTGAAAGTAAGTATTTTAAGAACTAAGTAATTTTTCAATTTAAAATATATGTTCAATTGTTTGAGAAACTGTTGCGAACTTTCTGGCAACTGCTCAATTTCTCTCTTGTAAAAAATCCTCTTCTTTGGCTCTAAAATATTCATCTAGTGCCTGTGATACTTTTCAATGTTTTTTCCGCTTAGAAAATTTTGGATAGACCGGAAATGGTAACGATAATCAGCCGGCGGCTGGTCGGGAGAATATGCGGAATGAGGGAAAATTGTTCACTGAAGAAGATTTTCAATGACAGAGGCTTTCATAATGATGGAGAATTCCCATTATTTTTTTCTGAGTCCTCAAACTTGTGTGCGAGCGACCATTATCATGATAAAAGATTATTCCTCTTATTCTTGTTAATCTAGGAAGATTATTGTTGAGCTTTTTTCACATACTCTGCCCCGGATGCACATAGTGACTTTCAGCGGCCATTGTTTGATTATTTGGTAAAAGTTTATAATGGACTGGACTCTGAATAAACTAACAAATGCACATATAATTTCCTTGGTTGACCCGGCTGACTGGCAGTACGCTCGCTTCCTAACGGCGTTAATGTATGCTATGAATTTCTCATCCCCAGTCACCATTTGGTCCAAACAACGTTCTCGTCGATGCCAGAGGAGGAAAGATCCGCTCGAAGAGATTATGAGATACCCATTTCGTGTACCTTATGACAAAACCAAGTTGTTATATGTAAATTACGAGGGACGGTTTAGGATACTTCGAATCTGAAAACAAGAATTAGTTGGCTTCTCGACCAATTCAAGGTAAAAAACAATTTTTCTACCCCCTCTCCATACATTACTTTCTCCACACATAACGGTACTTACATACCGGACCAGACATAACGGTCCCCCCTTCTCATGGCCTTCAGCATTACAACATACACCCTTTCATTACAGACTTAGCAGTCCTACTGTAATCACACCTATGTATTTTGTTTTTTGTTTGTGTTTTATGTTATAATTTCATTTTTGTATTGTTCCTGAAGAAGGTAAACAAAGTTTGTCGAAACATCGAACTTGTTAATTATTAAAAAACAATTACAAAGTTTATTTTTTGATGTTTTGTTTTTTACCTTGAATAGGTCGAGAAGCCAACTAATTCTTGTTTTCATATTACACCTAATGGCCAACAAAGAAAATCTTCTGATAATGATACTTCGAATCCCAATTTTAGTATAGGTACAGCCGAAGCCGAGTACAGCTGGGCGTGAGTATGTGGCGTCACCATCGCCCACCCTTCGGGGTGCAATCAGCCTCTGGCTCTCCAGATTGGGGAATCCCTCACCCCACCTAATCCTAGTAAGTATCCTGGGTTACTGAACCCCTGTACTTGAGGCAATGGACAGGAATCAGTAGGTGGAATTTGTAGATCTATCGGGCGTGCGATCAGTCACGCTAGCTCGTTAGAAATGAAATACTGATCTACGGGCGCAAGCGTCAGTTTTCAAGCCAACTGCTTGCAATTGAGGTTGGATTCGTAGTGGCCGTGTTTTAATCAATAACTCCAATGACCGAAGTCAGGAGTTGAGTGGGAGGAGACTCGTAATATAAATTAAACCCCGGTCCCAGCCCGTAGCTGAAAGCGCACTTGCTGGGTTTACCAGAACCTGCTAGGAAGTGCCTTCTCTAGCTTCTGGTAGTGGAGAGTGACCACTATGTGGGATCACTTTGCGCGCTGGTTGAGCGTATCTCAATCTGCCCTTAAATGGGTCAAACTGGGGAGTGCCTGGGTTCGGCACTTCTGCCATGGCGAGGTATTGCACTAACAGTCTCTCCATGACTACCAAGTCTTCTCCACAGTCTTCTCTTGTTAACGACCAAGTTGCTTGCAACATGGGACTGGTAAACCCCAAGAGGGTAGAAAGGGAAACGGGTATACACGGGAAGAACTCCGAATTCCTTTGCAAGTACCGTGTAGATTTCATTGGATCTATTTCTAATTCAGTGCACAGAACGACAACGTCAATAGTCGCAGGTGCCGGGACGAGATTTGTCTTCCATGATAAAGTCCCCCTTTCGAAATTTCCTGAACCATCTTTCTATCTTACGTTCGTACGTAATAATAGTGAATTAAAACTTCTCAGAAATACAACTTTGTAGACGCAGATTTTCACGTTACACGGAGGCCATACCGGTAAACGAACAACTTCTATTTGGTGGAGGTGTTTTTGGAGATAGCTTTGTCCAGTAGGTGGTCTATAAAAGAGCCACTGCATTAATCGCCGCTTTAATCCATGTGGGATTTTGTCTTTTTTGGTGAGTACTTCCCAATTTTTCCTTTTATTTAAACCGTTCTATTATTTTGTCCTCTAATTTGGCTTTTAAAAAATTCTATTCACAGTTTTGAATGGTATGCGTGGTACTAGTTGGTCTATCGCTGCAGTTTCTAGCTAGCCTATCATCTAACTGTTTGCCTTTCAATTTAACTAATCTTTCCTATTGCTTCGCCCCATGTAGAAGTTCTATACAATTAAATACTACTTTTGGACATATCCGGTTATTATATTCCCAAGAGCTAGCATCGCTGCCTGGTAATCTACAAGAAAACTATTTAGAATTCACTTTTACCAAGTATTTCTTCTATTTCAAGAGCCACTCCGGCTATTTTCCAATCGAAGTTTGCCTTTATGGTAATTTTCTGTTTTACTAAGATTTTCAAACTATTCGATTATTTTTGAATTGTTCAAAAAAATTTGTAAGAATTTTTTATTTCTTGGTTTGGGTGTTTTGTTAAAAACTCCCATATTGCCGGGCGCAGCCTCGATCTTAGTATCAAGTGTAAGAATTTGATAAAATTTGTACACGAACAACACTTGTAATGTCACTTCCAACAATCATGCAATATACACATATCCAAAAGGAAGACACACACATATCCACAAACACCTAAAGGAGCCGCAATAAAACTTTTAGGTCACAGTGGACTTGCGGTTTTATAGCCAATGCCTCTAAAAACATCTAATAACATTAAATAAATGACTTTTTATAGAGCTAATAAATTCATCAATGTTCAGAAATTTTAATTAAGAGGAGGAAAACCTAACTTTACACATTATCTAGACTCAGTTGTCAAGGAAAAAATAAATGCATAAAAGTGATAAGTTCTAACTGGGACCGGAAAATGTCATATTTTCAAATCAGATCTGTTTTTGTTTTCCTATAACTCATCATGAATGTGTTTTCACCGTCAATCTATGGTGAAAAAAGTCGTTTACCATAAATGCAACTTTGATTCCAAGTAAAATGCAATATTCACTAATATTAACAAAAACGTAATCTTTGGATGTGACGTGACAAAAATAGAAAAGGAATTCATCATAGTAGACAGTTTGAAACGAATGTCAAATACATAAACCGCAAGCTTATAGAGAATAAGTTACTTGGTTTTATAATTCGATAGGCTGTCATCTTGTTTTTTTTTCTGCTTGCCATAGGTTTTTCTTAGCTGCCATCTTAGATATAATATTTTGTTATTATTCTAAAAATAGATTAATTTTTAATGCAATATCAATTATTTAATTAATTAAATATGGAATTTTTATTAATGAAAGATGTACGGATATATAGAAATCTAAGTTTAGTATTTACTGCAGTAGGGTGCAGATTGTATATGCCAACCATGTAAAACACTTAGTATGTGGAACAAGGACATAGTATGAGATTGGATATGATTGGTCAGACATAATCTCTTTAAGTAAATCTTTTTAAATCAATAAAGGTAATTTTATTTTCTACAGTTAATAAAGAAACATGTGGTTTTATCAAATAGAAAGTTACAGCATTGTAAAAGCAGACGAAACAGTATCTATAAAACGTCCAATTTTAATAGCAAAAGAATTAAATTTAACTGTATGCCAGAGGGTGTGTTGTGTATTTCAATTAAAGGGGGAAAAAAAATATATAAAACCTGCAGTTGACAGTATATGTATATTAAGCTCAGTAAAATACTATGTTGCCATAGAAATGAATACAATTCGTTAACAATCTCTGTAAGTTTTTTATTTTTTTATATGATTCGGACAGTTGAATGACCTTTCCAACAACAGAGGTAATTCAATGTGTCACAATAAGGAGAAATGAACCTGTCACCAGATGTTATAAAAGGAGATCACCTCATCCACTCGTACATATGTTTTATGAATTTGTTGATAAAAAAAAAAATAGCTTTTTTTTCTTGGGATAATTTAGTATCAGAGATGTCCATAATCATCTTTACAATCAATACTTGCTTAGTATTTTATCAAATAAATTATAATGTATAGTATAAAACAAAGACTTTTTTTTTTTACAATTTTAGCGCTCATTCAAACATAAAACAAACTTATGACCTAAAATAACATACTTATGACTTAAATTACTATGACTAAAAACGAACTTATGACTTAAATTTAATTATTAATAAAATTCATAAACATGAAAATAATATTCATGTCTACAAAAATATTTGAACTACATATATTATAAATGTTCTTATTAATTGTTTTGGTGGTTGGTTCCTCAGAACTGGAAAGCATCAGAGACATTTTCCGTGGTAGCCTGCTTCATCGACCGGTTTCGGGCGTTCGCCCATCTTCAGGATGCGTTTGTCACACAGTGTGATAACACAGACTTGCACAGAGCAAATTCAATTTATTCACTGACTCAGTGTACAGTATTCTATATATACAGGGTATATATAGAATACAGTATATAAACTGAATACAGTGAATGACACTGAGTCAGTGTATAAACTGAATTTGCCCTGTGCAAGCCTGTGTTATCACACTGTCCGGTCCGATGACGGTGCTTGCAAAATGAAGCAGGCTACCACGGAAAATGTCTCTGATGATTCTTATTAATTTAAAGACAAAGTTTGGTAAAACCATCTGAAATCATAAAAATCTTTAGTCAAAGACATGTTCCTCAGGTTGGTACATATTAATTAGTTCTTGAGTAACGGGGTGAATGTTTTTTTTTTTTTTATATCAGAGACAACTTCCGTAAGCCTGCTTCTTTTTGTGGTCATCGACAAGTTTCGGGCGTTCGCCGATCATCAGGATGTTTTTGTCAAACAGTGTAATAATATAGACTTGCACAGCAAATACACTAGATACATTCAACAACTGTATTTGCTCTGTGCAAGACTATGTTATTACACTGTTTGACATAAACATCCTGATGATAGGCGAACGCCCCAGAAACCGATTGATGACCACAAAAATAAGCACGCTATCACGGAAAATGCCTCTGATGCTTTCCAGCTCTGCGAAACCCACCACAACCACTCTTTTTTATACATTAATTTTCTTTAATTATTCATCGTTAATTAGTTCCATGGAATTTTATTTTTTTTTTTTTTTTACAAATTTTTCTTTCGATTAAATATTCAAAAATTATCAAATCACTAGCTAACCCGGCCACGCTTCGCTGTGGCTCAGTCCGATTTTTAGGAAAGTAAATAGAAGTATTATAGTTAACATAGATTCAGCAACAAAACACATAATTCAATTTAATACCACACTTAGCGACGCTGTGCACTGAAAGGAAAGAAAGAAAAATGTTTTTAACTGAAAGTCTTTTTTTATTGTAAAGCTAGTGAATGGACTACATTTTTTGTTTGTCCGTTTTCTGCATAAACATAAAGATCAGATGGTTTACTGACTCTGGAGCATGCAACTTATAATTGCCTATAAGAGAAGCATTCGTTTTCTAAATTCAAACCGCACTCTTGCAAAGTTTGTCCTTGCGTCTTATTGATAGTCTAGTGAACGCAAGACATATTGGAAATTGAAGTCGTTTGAACTCGAACGGCATATCTGTCGAAATGAGTGGTATTCTTGGAAGTAGTATGTCTTCATCTTTATGAGGTCCAATGAGAATTGTTGCTTCATTAGATTATTCATCAATTTTTTAACTACAATCAGGTACCATTGCATAACTTTGGCTGATTGATGTTTCAGAGTAATATAATTGACACTCCAATTTTCAAATTTAGAATGTGAGGCGGTAATCCGGGAACATTGAGTGAATAAGAAATTCTGTTGGAAAATTCACTACTTCACACTGGTCCCTCACGGAGTCAATGGATTTGTGTGTCACTGTTTCACCTGCGATTCTGTTTAGAATGATGTTGTTCATATCGAGTTCGTCGACATTTTTAGCAGCTAGAATGGCTCTTCCGCTTAATTAAGCTGGATTAAATCCGCTTGATTGCGTGATTTTGATAATTTGTTTCGATGCTTTGGAATACCTTGTCTACTAATTCTTCTTTTGAATGTATAATGTTGCAGAAATTAGATGGGAAGGTAATTTTTCTCGTTTCTGGATTTGTAGGTGTGGCAGCTATTGGATCGTTGTGGAGTTGAACTCTCATGTTCATTGTTAAATGATTTTTTTTTTTTTTACTTTGCTCCAAAGAGTTGAATATTTCAAGCAGGCATGCAATTCATCAGCTGGTGTTGGGCGAGGTATCACTGGAAGTGCTTGCCTGAAGTCACCGGATAGTAACACCAATGCTCCACCAAATAGAATCCGATTATTTCGCAAGTCTTTCAATGTATGGTGTAATGCTTCCAATAAACTTCTTGTGAGCCATTGTACACTCATCCCATACAATGATTTTGCACGCCCGTTCCTGATGTTTTAGAAATGTTGCATTTTTTGTTTTCTGTGAAGTGCATGTTTAGTAACAGTTTAAGAGCTGAATGCGCTGTTCAACCTCCTTCCATCAACGTAGCAGCATTACCTGAAGAAGTAAGTGCTATCGCAATATGGCCATTTGAACGGATTTTAGCCAGGATTAAGGAAATTAAGAACGTTTTCCCAGGGCCACCATTGCAACGCGTCTGAGTCTCCATTTCTGCCAACCTCACGAAACGCTCGGAATTTCCCGTTTCCGTGTGAAGTTCGGTAAGTAAAAAGTATATATAAACACTCTTATATAGAAATGCAACGTTGTGTAAAAATTTCAAGTCAATCCATCGACTACTTTTCGAGTTTTGGCGGCCACAACATACGGATGCTGAATTTTTATATATATAGATTATAATAAAAGATTTTTTTACTATCCAACACAGGAAATGAAATTGTTGTGAAAAACTCACACAATTTTTTCTCACGATTATTAATACAATAATTATAAAACTGACATAATTTTGTTTTAAAATTGCAAATTTATTTTTTTTTTCTCACGCTCTAACATACATATCGATAGGTGGAGTTAAATGTTGGAAGGCACAGGAATGTTTAAAGAAAATACGTGAAACTTTTTTTCGTGAAAATCTCAAAAAAGATTCAGTAAAGTTTCAAGTAAAGATTCAGTAAGTTTACTTCGATTTTTCTTCTTTGAGTTATTTTGGTCCCACAGTACACACACATACAGACACACAATTCGCTAAAAACATTGTTTTCGTATTCAGATAATTTGAATTCACGTATTTTTCCGTTAAAAACTCAATATCAAAAATTTGATACCATCATAATACTTCCTCGTAGCTGGGAGTAAGAGAAAAGAGTAATTAAATTCTAAGAATGTTTTCAAGTGGAAATCTTCAAAAAAAAAACTTCAGAGAACGTTAAATTAATGTTTTTAGTATTTATTATTAATTTCAACAATAGGTATTATTTCACATTTCATTTATTTTATGTTGATTTTTGAAAAATTTTTAAACAAATTTTAATATATTAAGAGAATTTATCTTTTAATAGAAAAAAAAAGAAAGAAAGATTATTTGTATTAATTTCGATTACTTAATCTTTGAAAAGAAAATTGAAAAACAACCTATTGGAAAAATCCATTTAATAAATAATGATATGGTATAAACAACTTTTAAAAACTTTATGTTGATTATTAATCTTTTAAGTCAGCGATAACTAGTTACTATCATATGATAAGAAGTGCTAACCAAAATGAATGGAGAGTATTAAGTGAATGACAAGCTTCCAGAGATCACAATGTAACTGTTAAGGAAGTTAACTTAGTGTGAGGGCTCTGGTTTAGGTTGGCTAGTGAAAACCGCCTCCGGGCGTTAACAGACAAGTGGAAGGTAATGACTGTGTGTGTGTGTGTGTGTGAGAGAGAGAGAGAGAGAGAATGATTGCATAGGGTTAGAGAAGTGTAAGCACCCACAGAGGAAGTAGCAACTATAGGAGTTAGCGAGATCTCTGCTTGAAGTTTGTAAGCAACAAACAAGGTTTTGGTGGGAGGGCCTGTGGGTGGTAGACCGGCAATACAGTCACTACTAATACGCGTGCATTGTGGCGTGTAATCCAAGATTAAGTGAAGAACCTTGGTCTTACTTTAGAATCTTAGTTTTGTGGGTGTGTGATGTTATGTGTCTGTAACAGTTTATAACTAGAACAGGAAGAGAGAACCAGCCACAGCAAGCAGTAGTATAACCTTTCTGCTATCGCCTAGCCATCCTCTGTAAACAAGATCGCTACTTACAATCCAAAGATTATCCTTGACCTAAGCTACCCCCATCGTAGTTCTATAGATACCCTGTCCCTGGACATAACAACTTACTTTTACTTCATTTAAATTCATCTCCTTAGAACTGCAGCTAAATCAGCAACGCCTGCTTCCATCATATTTAGCCTTAACTGTTTTTAACTATTGATTGGAAGCTACAGCACAACACATTACCTAATGTAATGGGATCCCAATCGTTAAAGAATCGTAGGATCCGAAGAACGAACCGAATCATTAATGATTCAGATCACATTACAGCTACATGAATCATAGGAGCCCTTTTCGCGGTTAACTAGCAGCTTGCTCTGCAAAACATTGTTCCTTAAATATACAAAAAGTAGTTGGTTGTTGACGCGTTGCAACTGGTGTGTAAACTGTTCTAAGGCCTGTCCGTTGTAGACTAGCGCAACTGTATATGTATAGATCTCCCACTCTAGTCTGGCCTAAGTAGCGAGTGAGATTCTCAATGTTATGTCTCTCTCTCTCTCTCTCTGCTTTAGATCCTTCTCTTCGGATCCTATTACAAAAACACTTCAGTTTCCTGGTTGAGTCTGCATCAAAGGTGCCAGAAGTTTGTCAGAAATCGAAGTTTCGCCCATAGTGCAATGAGCTTCTTGAGGATAGTTTCACCTTGAACTAATGGAGCATACATAGTGACCCATTGACACTACAATTCTCTGGTCTCTACAAGTCTCTGGCAAACGTTCCACTCTAAGGAAATATAAATGGTCACTTTCAGAAGACATTACAAACAGTTTTCAATTAAGAAAGATAAAGACCATTTACTTATAACAATTCAGAAAGAATTTATCAAGTGTTATCAACGGCCATAAGTCTTGATTAGCCGCTTCCTCGCTAACACTGACTAACTTTTGAGTCTATTAAGTAATAAGTACAATCTCTGTATCTAGCGCAATATAAGCATGATTAAAGTATTTCAAAAGGTTCAGGGCCTATAAAAGTTGTATTTGATACTTCTCGGGCCAATTCGTCCGCTTTCTGGTTGCCCACATAGGTAACATATTAGAGTTGCCTCTTCGATGAGGAGTTGGATATATTTCCACACCGGCTTTGAATTAACTTGTTAGGCATCAATGGCTTTTTGTGTAGCCTGATTATCGGAATATATTATAACTATTCGCTGATTGTGGAGATTTACATTCAACACCTTCTTGACACAGTATACTCTAGGCACCACTTACGTTTCCAAGAGCGCAATATAAAACTTAAAAAAAAACTTGGTAGTTACGGACAAATAGTAAGTTACTGGCTAGTTGGTGAAGAATTATTTAACTTCAAATTTAAGTATTTAAAAGAAATATAAGCACAAATTAGCTACACTTTTAATTATTGTTACTTTTCCAATGATTTGGTACTTAGCAAAGTTGACAAAAATGTCTAAAAGCAAATAATAGCAGAAAAATGTCTATTAATGAATATATTGGATTTGTTGAACTAATAATTCTTAAATAGAAAACTTTAAGTTCATTAGGGTAGTTGAACTAGTTTTGCAGAATATGGAGAAAAAGAAAACCAGCCTTAAAGGAGGGAAATATGAACCCTTTGGAAGAGGTTACTCTCATTCATATGGAAGGATAGATAGAAGATATTTGCTTTGTAAAGTTACACTTTGATTTAAGTTAACAAGTTGAAGTTCTGTCTAGGTTCGTTAGTGTGATAAGATACTTAACTTACATGACTTAACCCAGATAACGATTCTGCTTTTTAGAAAGAAAGATATTTACGTTTTGACTTTCTTATACTATTCAATTGAGAAAAAAAAACATGAATGAGACAAATACATCATTACCATATGACAACTTCCTGGTCATAGAAGATTTAAAAAAAATACGTAATTTAAGAAGTAATTAACATCAATTAAGGATTATGTAAATGAAATATGGACCAGCTTTATTTGTTTGTCAACAATAATAAACGGTACGGTGAGGGGAATGAATATTAGTTTCAGAACAAATCCAGATTTGATTGATTATTGTTTGATGTGATTCTATAATTAAATGATTAATTTGCTGATGGCAATAACCAATAGAAAAGACTGCTTTTTATATTAGGCTTTACAGTCTCTCAAATAAAACAAGAAAATTAATTTCTTTTTATAGTAATGTTTTTTATTAAAAAAACTTTATAAAAAAAAATAAATTAAAAAAAAAAAGAAAAATGAAATGTTTTGAAAATTAATTATTTTTAAAAAATCTGATTTGAATCACTCTCACGGATTTCTATTACTACAGTTAATTCAATTATAAAGTTGAGTTAAATTAAATTGGGTGTCGCAAGTAAAAAAAGTACTTTACGGACCTGGATTTAGAAAATCTATGGTATCAACAATGTCCACTAACTATGTAGCGTCAAATGAAAACAATTTTAAGTTTGTTGAAGCATAAATTATTCGATAAGGATGTTCAAATGTTATCATTCTCCAGGTATAATCCAATCTATAATATGTTACCTATGAGAGAAAATATTGCCCAAGTGTATCTTCTGATAAAAATGCCTTTTGCTATCACTAAACTGATAGCTCAATTGAGAACTGTGGGGAAGCATAATATCAAATTCAGTATTAAGGATCATTCTTATAATATTAACTCAGATCAAATATGTACAATTTGTAACTTAAAAGTAAATGAGGGTAAATATTTCACCTGTTAATGCATTGCCCGACTTATAACGCTATAAGATCGTATTACTTCCAAAAGCTTAAAATATCTGCTAATTATGATGTTGCTATAATAGAAATACTTTCATCTGACTCCAAGGAAAAACTAATAATGGTCTACCAATATATTAAAAATTTACTCAGACCCAGACAATTTATCATTAACGAGTGATGTATAATTATGAATAATAAATTTTCAAATATAAATAAAAATATTATTTCAGTTGTTATGAATATAATATGAATTATTTCAAAGTCATAGGCTAACTTAATTCTTTAGAAAGTTAATTAATTTATGTTTTGTTTCATTTGTTTTAACTTAGCTTCATAACCTGTTTATCTAATTTACTTTTAAGCATACCGATTTAATACTTATTTTGATTTTGTTTTATTTTTAAAGGAAAAGTACTCTATTATTATTGCATTTATTTTATTTGTTTTAACTATTCCAAAACGCTGTGTAATTCTAGTTTCGGATGAAACCGAATTGATCCTTAATACTGAATTTGATATTATGCTTCCCCATAGTTCTCAATTGAGCTATCAGTTTAGTGATAGCAAAAGGCATTTTTATCAGAAGATATTATTGGGCAATATTTCCTCTCATAGATAACATATTATTAATATTTTCATAAAGATAATCTATCAATGAAATTCAATTATATTGTAATTCGTCTTAAGTTCTTATTGTAAATGTAATTTAAGAAAAATTGTAACAGCAACCTTTTGTATGAGCTTAGCTCTGGAACAAATAAATGATTCTATTATAAAGTTGACCAATTTTCGTTAAACTTGAAAATTAGCCCTTAGTTCTAACATAGATACAGAGATATTGGACGTACATGTATCTATAGACCAGGGAAGGTCAAGGTAGTTGAAGTGATTACACTGGAGCCCAAAAGATAGCGCCTAAATACTATTTGAACGCCTAAATAAACCTAAATACTATTTGAAAGTTTACGTCATAGATTCCCCAGAACCATGTAAAAATAAATTTATCTGGAAAAATGTATCAAATAAATGTGATGACGTTTACAGGGATCATTTAACACACATTACAAGAAGTCTCTGATATAGGCGCAAGGAAAAATGGAACATCTGCAAAGATATGAAATAGCCTAATAAAGAAGAGAATTCTCTGCATCCTGCTCTAGATTTATCCTAGGCAATATCCTCTGCGACTATGTACTACCGATGGACACGCTACAAATTGTTTGATTTACATTTTTACTTTTTTAATATTACATTGCAGGATTCCAATGAAGAGGAGGTCATCACAAATAATGGAAAAGATAGAGAAATATTTATTTTCGACTGCTAGAAGCAAATTGGACTTCCATTTTTAGTGGCTTAGGATGAAAGAGAGTGTAGCATTTTTTTTTTTTATATAAAATAGGCCTAGGCGGTGTCATCAATCGTCCACATGTTGCAATTCGCCTACAATATCCACTATGTTTTTAATTTATTGATTCCTCAACTCTGTAGTGGGAGTTTCTGGGGTTTATATAATTAATAACTAAATGTTAAAACCCAACTACATCTTATTTTGATAAAATTTAGCAACTCTGTTAAACTAAGAGACCTGGATTGTGTAAACCAACGTTCCTACAATTTATTTTATAGAAACATAGTCACTCTACAGCAATTTAATAGTTATCTTCATTATAGCATCCCCATCGCTTTCCTTAGAACACTGGCTCAGTTACGCACCTCTGGCAAATATACTGTTAAATTAACATATAATAATTGCACCGTGAGATTGGATCCTCAGATTAATTGCTCGATATGTAATTTACAAAAACCTGAGAATTTATTTCATTTATTATTGAATGTCCTATGTATCATTCGGCTATGTTACATTCTTTGCCAATGTACTCGAATTTTAATGAAGGTAATTTTTACTCAATTCTTTTGGCGCCCAGTATCAGTGAAATTAAAAATATTACTTATTTTGTTCGAACAGCTCTGAAGATAAGAGCGTTTATTTGTAATGAGTAACTTTAATTTATTTTTTCTCTAGATGATTTTGTAATTCCTTTTCTTTCTATTATATAATTTTATCTAATTTCTTTCTGTATAAAAATATTTTGTTTTAATATTTGAAATGAACTTGTGTTGTTTATATGTATATGTAACTCAAACTCACTGTAATAGTCTTATGACTTAAATACAGAATTTTTTCATTCATTCAACTAAATGTTACGACTACTGCACTGTCATTAATATAAATATATACACTAATAATTCTAAGGACATGACTTAATTAAGAGACGGGGGCAGAAAACTAAATGAGAGAAAGGCAAGTGTGTGCTGTGTAGACTGGATGTTTGTTGTTGGCTGGTAGCACGGAAGATGTTTTCGCACTTGAAGATGGTGATAGAATGGGGCGTACATTGTCCTTTTTTCCTTCAATATAGATATACCTGTGGTAGGGGAAGCAAGGTAGTACTTATTTATCCGCAACCCTTGGTTGGCTTCGTTTGAAGGTACGACCTTGGCGTTCCTTGTGGATAGCAGGGAACCAAAGTGATATGCCATCACCCCGCGCTACCTTCTGGCATCACAGTCATATCACAACTCCATTCTGAATATGTTGCAAAAAACGTTTTCTTCCTTTCAAGAAGCAAGGTTTTAATTTCAGTTATAATTACTTGTTCATACGCAGACTTGTAATGTACATAGGATTCCTACTCCATTTTCACATCAATTTGATAACAGTTTCTTTTCAATACAGAGAGACACATCCTACAAAAATTTAATAAGAGGACAAGAGTAATATCACAACCTTGTTTCAGCCTAACTTTCCTATAGTGGTTAATAAGAGAGATTTTTTTCAGAAGGAATTGAGTAATTTATTGAGGAAAGATTAAAGTTTATTATTTAAGAATATAATGTGAAAAATTTAAAGCAATATTTTAAATTTTAATTTATAATTTAAAAAAGAAAAAAAATTAACCCCATAATTGTAAATTTTCATAATAGAAGAATATAAGTACATAAATTCTAATTCGAAACTCGCTGATAACTCAGAAGTTCATATAGTTTCTGACTTTTATTTGAAACATTTATCTAGGAAGATAAAATGAGATGGCAGCTACGTTATTAGGCAACTACGTCATTAGGTTTTCCTCTAAAGTATTACTGCAGTTAGATTTACTCAGTTATATATCAAAGTCAACTACATATTTAATAAAAATTCAAATTTTGGAGAAATTTTATGATTTAAAACTAAAATTATGGTTAGAGAAATTAATGTTCAAGTTCCACACCATATTTTTTTTTTATTTGACAGAAATTAAGGAAAATATGGGTGACAGTTACAAATATGGGCCTGGACAAGGTTCCAGTATTAGATTTTGAAGATATGTTTTTTCTATTAACAAAATTGTTAATAAGAATGGTAATTCCATTCAATCATTTGGATTCAAGTAATTCCTAAGAAAATAAATACAATATTAAAATTCCAAATAATATATAATAATTCAATGTACCCCATTCGAACATATATATAACAAGAGACCTAGCAATCTCTCTAGCTAACTAACTACTAATTTAACTTCAACAAGTTAACAGTGCTAACACTAATTAACATATGGTAATATGTGTTAGAGTGAACTGTTAGTTTGGCCTGATTCCGCGTGGGACATTTACAGTCCCAAAGATAACAACAATATACCCCCTTTCAGGTGCACCAATTAATTGATTATTACTATTACTAAAAGATATCAACTCTTGTACAATATAAAAGTAAAAGTTCACAATTTTGACAGTAACAAATTATTAATAACACAATAATGAATGAAGATTAATTTCTAAATATTATGTTGACATTGAAATTGTGGAGTATTTCCTATTAAGGAAATAGAGAATATTGTTCAGCTTATAATGCAATTCTATAATACTTCAATTTGATAGAATTAAGTTTTGAGTCAATCCGATCACTCCTCCTATTGGGATACTATATAATACTGAAGTACAGTGCAAGTATCAGAGATATTTTCCGTAATAGCCTGCTTGTTTTTGTGGTCATCGACCGGTTTAGGGTGTTCGCCCATAATCAGGATGCTTTTTGTCAAACAGTGTGATAACATAGATCTGCACATAGCAAATTTACACTATAGTGTCAACACTCTGAAAGTGTATCAACTAAATTTGTTGATGGTGAGCGAACGCCCGAAACCGGTCGATGACCTCAAAAAGAAGCAGGGTAGCTATCAAGGAAAATATCTCTAATGCTTTCCAGCTCTGCGGAACCAACCACAATAACTACTGTACAAATATTGCTATAGTTTTCAAATTTGAAGGAAATAGGTTAACAGGGAGTGCGACTCTATAGTATAGTGTTTGAGTTGTTTTTTTTTTAGAATTTTCTCGAAAACAAATGCTATTATTTTTCTTTAAACTTGGAATGCTAACTGCCCCACACATAGAATTACCTATATTTGAAAATTGCTGGTATTTGATTTAAAAATTGCTTTTGGGAAGGTTTTCTGCGGAAACTGTGATTTTACGTTTCAATTGATAACTTTGAGTTGGTACAATATTTTGGCGCTATCTTTTGGATTACACTGTGAATCCATATAATTTCTACCTGCCATCAGGGCCATGGGTCAGGGGCCAGCGCTTATATCACGCGCGTATCGCCTGTATATGGCATACGAGGCGTTGCGTTGCAATTTTTCAAATCTTATCTTACTGGTAGGTGTCAGATTATTGACGTTAATGGCCATAAGTCCAAGACAATGAGTATAGCAAGTGGAGTTCCGCAGGGTTCAATTTTAGGACCTCTCCTTTTCGTCCTTTATGTCAATGATTTATCTTGCATCAAAAAGTAGAGGTATTACAATCACAGATGACACAGCATTGCTCACTACTGGTGAGAACTCCATGGAATGCAATAAACATACTGAATTAGCGATAAACCGGTTGGCTAAATACAGTGCGGAAAATCATTTAATAATGAACGCATCAAAAACACAGGAATTCATCTTCTCAATAAAAGAAGAAAAGGTAGGCCCGGTGCGCACCAGGTATACTAGATACTAAATTAAATTATGGTGCCTTAATTGAGGAAAAATGTGAGAAATTAAGTAGACTGTGTTATTTGATGAGACGACTGACTGACGTACTGAGCATTGAAGGACTGAAGACGGCTTACTATGCGCTGTTCTATTCAGTCATGACTTATGGCATAATGTTGTGGGGAAGCGCGCCACTAGCGGTGAATGTGTTTAAGTATCAAAAGAAGGTAGTTAGAATAATATACAAGGTTAGAAAAGATACAAGTTGTCGCGAACTATTTCCGCGATTAGGCTTTCTAACACTACCCTGCTGCTATATCCTTAAATGTGCCGTATTTGTACTAGAGCATCCAAATAAGTTCCGGCGTAGAGGGGAACTACATAACATTACGACAAGGCAAAACAACTTATTGGAGGTGCGTTCACATCGGACTTCAAAAGTTGGAAAAAGCCCACTATATATGGCCGCTAAAATCTATAATTGTTTGCCTGAGTCTTTGCTTCAGGTGAGCCTATCAAAAAATAAATTTAAAAAGGAACTTAAAAAATATTTACTAAATAAAAATTATTACTCCATAAACGAGTACCTCTGTAATTGATTGAAACTTTTTCTTTTTTTGACACTGTTCTGTACCTTTGGTGCTGTACGAATAAAGTATCTATCTATCTATCAATTTGTGTTAATTATTAGAATTATATTAACTGCAGTAATGTCGTTTGAGTGTTTCACACCAGATTTATGTTTCTCTTATGCAAACAAACTAATCAAGAGTCTTCATTTTTTTTTTTTTACTAATGAGAAGTAGAATAATAAGGAAAAAGACAAAGGAATGTAGAATTATTAGATGCATGTGGTTGGCCTGATGAAGGCCTGATGGTTGGCTGGACAAAGCAGGCTAGGTGCTATTAACTTTACACCTGAAAATACGCATTATTTTGCTTTCAGCTTTCAAACACTGAAGAATCAGTGATATAAAAGAAATACAAAGGATCTAGGTTGGAATTAATATGGGCAAAGGATCTACTGAGCAAGCTTGTCAAGATCGTGGCTTGTTAATAAACACATACACAGCCACTAACCACTTCCAGCTGCTGATGAGAAAGAAAAGGAATTAGAAAAAAGGAAAACACTGGCAGCAGAGAGAGGAAAATTAAACTATTTCTTTTTTCGCTCCCTCCTTGCGCTGTCTACTACAACAGGGACAAAGAAAATCATATTTTCCCTGACTGCTATCTGAACGTTACTTACTTCATGCTGAGTTTCCCGTCCCTTACACACTAGGGTAAGTATAAACCGCAACCTTTTCCATTCCAGCATTCCCTTCTACATCATCTTCTGCTTCTTCTTATTCTACTTCTTCACCAGCCTAAGTTGGATATGGTATTTCATAATGTAGGGAAAGACATAGCAAGATACACACTACTAGAATTTCACCCAAGCTTCCTTCAAACACAAGAAAGCTTTATTTTCTACAATTCACTGAAATGAAAAAGAAAAAGAAAAAGTCTAGCGTTATAAGAATAATACAGGAGCGAAGCCAACCTTTTAATAAACGGAAGTCATTCCTTTTTACCTTTGTAAAGAATAACGTAAAAATGTAGAAGAAACAGAGCCTTTGATTCAGATTTATACCGTAAAACTTGTTTTTTTTTTTGCATATATAAATAGTTGTATATATATATATATAATTTCTCTTTGAACGCATAATAATGGTTACTTTTATGTCATTTTGATGATGAAGAATCTATTTTAAGTATATTCTCAAAGACATTTTCTCAATCTGATACATCCAACATTATCTTGAGAAAAGAAATATATTTTTTTTTCCGAGAGAAGGAATTTCGAAGAATCCATTTGTAAAAAATGAGATTAGAATCTTCGGAACATGTTTTTTTATCTCTAAGTTCTCTAAGTGTATAACAAGAAAAAGTAAACAATGCGGAATGTAATTTTAAAAAAAGAAGGTTTAATATAGTCCCTCCTCCTCTACGCAATGCCGCATATCTAAATTCTGCCCAGGACTGCTTTTAAAAATTAATGAATTTTAAAATATTATGATTTGAATATTAAAATAATTTCAACATATTAAATTTATTTTTTTAATTTAAGAAATTAAAACAATGAAAAAGAACAATTAACGCACACATTCATGTAATTAGAAATGACAAAGATGTTTAATGTTTAAAGTTTATATCGGAAAAATAAAGCACAGAAATCCCGAACTTTTATTTTCAACCTCAAAGACTCATAGTTGTTTAGTGGAGTCATAATGTTGTTTTAAAAGCAACTTTTCAACTATATTAGTATTGATGATTAGCTTTTGATTACTTTTGATCTTCAATATAAAAACCTTCCAACCGAATATAAAATCTTATGTAACAGAAAATGTTTACAACACACAACACTTTTCGGTGGAAAAGTAAATTTATCTGAGCTTTAAAAATAAAAATAAATAAGTAGTTTAAACGCTGAAACAAGTGAAAGTTTGAAGATATATATCTTATAATCGTCACGCGAACTTGGAATCGGGGAGATATCTCTCAACATATCTTGGATTGGAAATTTTGAGGATTCTTCAAGTTTGGTTCACGATTTTTTTCTACCGAACTTGAAATAGTAGATATCTCTCAACATTATGCACTCTACATGGTGAAGTAAAAGCTTAAGCCAGTTTCCTCTGATGTACTCGCAACTACGCACCGAGGGGTGAGGATTCTTTTCTTTAAAAGAATGGATAGTAGCTGTTAGTTATTCTTATTTATAAGCTGGGTAGTGAAATTCATGTAACAAGTTATTGTTACAGCCTGTTAATTATTGTATTTATTACTTGATTTTATAAATACGTATAAAACGCGTCAGCGTCACTTTGCATTCAACACCACCGTTGGAGACTCAAAATGTTACAGTAAGGTAAAAATAAATTAAAATAAATTTATACAAAAAATTCCAGTTAATAGCAACCAAATTATGTTAAAACATTACATTACAGGCCGTTGTACTCACTATAAAAAAATGTAATAAGTAACCTGCAAACAAAGGTGTAATGACAATAAAATCCACGTGGTCACACTGCAATAAAAAATTTTACTGCAAATACCAAAAATAAGGCATTAAGGTTTAATAAATTGACTACATAAATTAAAAAATAATAAAGTGACTGTAACAATTTAATGTTACTAATTAAGAATATACTTAATATTGAGACATGCCTTAAACTGGTTTAATTCAGAAGCATCAAATTACATCAAATAAATTGTAAAGGTTGGTAATGCTAATTGTCGGATAAATATATCATTAATAAAACAACGCATATATTATAAAATTACTTGTAATTTTATTTGAGTTGTGTAATAATATAAAAAAATAACAAAATCCTAGATAATGCCACGCAAAGTGTTGAAACGTTGTATTTATAAATCAAGTAATAAATACAATAATTAACAGGCTGTAACCGAGGTTCATGAATTTCACTATCCAGCTGAAAAGAATGTGTTCCTTGAGAATATCATCTGCACCGTGGGACATCACAAACATTTCCCGTGAAAAAGCCCATAATTTTCCAACTCCAGGTACTTTCCTGCGGGTTGTTAACTTTTGGTCTTCGACCAAAAATGGTAGTTTGGAAGCGTTAATCTTAACCCTTTACTTCTTGTCTTCTTTTGATCTATAGACGAGATGACCGAAATGGCTCTAGCATTTTATTCATTAATGGGACTGGGCTGATATAAAGATATATTTCGAGAAGCACAAGGGCTCTTGTTGCGTGAGTGCATCTACTTTCCCTAGGAGGCCCCGAGCTCTAAACTAGAATAGTAACAAAATAAAAATAATCCAGGCAAATTTGTGAAGTTTGGAATATTTGGGTTGTGTTTTGGTATGAATAAAGCCGACCAAAAATGTTGTTTTAAATTTGTAATAACTTTT
Source organism: Triatoma infestans (assembly GCA_011037195.1). NCBI lineage: Eukaryota > Metazoa > Arthropoda > Insecta > Hemiptera > Reduviidae > Triatoma > Triatoma infestans. The sequence goes on along the minus strand of JAAEAF010005688.1, from coordinate 9,286 downwards.
CTCATAGTGAAACACAAGAATATTTTGGAAAAATAAACATTCTATACGAAAATGATTATTAATTATATTTTTTACTTACCAATACGAAAATCATTATAAAACAATCAAATATTTTAACAATATCAGATATTGCATGATTTCTTTCATGTACGATTTACATGGAATTATAAAAATACTTTCATATATTTTAATTAATATAGTTTAATTAATAAATATATATAATTGGTGCAATAAGATCCATATCAGTAAAATACACTGAAAGAGAATGTTAAACCTACGTGGTTCCGGGATCTGGTATTGTTGATTATTGTTCTACTTTCCTCGTTTATTGGACGGATTGCGGAGGAACTCTACGTGGGCGCGTCCCTCTCCAATTATGTTTATCTATATATATATATATATATATATATATGCTTGTATTTATCCTTATCAATGATCTCATTACAAAAAAATCCGGTCGTTGAGATATAAGATCATATATCATTCACAAACAGGAAACAGACTATGTTTTATTTTAGGATCGCTGGCTTCTTCCTATTCTTGTAACTTACAAGCATCAAGTACTTGAGTTGAATTCTTGATTGATCGCCTCTGGCGATGCAAATCAGACACACTTGTTCGTCTACTTGCAAATTGATTAAGGCATTCTTATTATCAGTAGCAGTTTAAATCTTATTGCTTATGCCTTCGGGAGTAATTTCAGACGTATCAACCTCTCACCAGAAATCAGAAATTGCATTACTGAAAGTTCATCCAAAGTGCACATTTCTAGAAAAATTGCTATCCAGGAATATATGTTTTTCTACTGAAACAGTGGTTAGCTTCTTCTTAATCGATGCCTTTTATAACGGTTAGCAGTGTAGCGTTAAGTCTTTTTGTAGCGCTTTATCAACTCATCTCTATTCTAAATTAGTTCTCTTATTCTTTTCCAGTCTTGTTTTTTTTTTTTACGAAAGCTTTCTTAAGTCCCGCTTCTCAACTTTTCCTTGGTCTTCCACCAGGATTTACTTTTTCATATTTCGCCTCAAAAGCGGAACGTGCTGTTCTTTCTTTCCTCTTCCATTATGAAAATGGGTAAATTGCCCATGCCACCTGAGCCTGTCTTTTTCGTACCCTTCATCTCCTGGCCCTATATGCAAATTACTTCGGATTGCTGTATATCTAATCCAGTCTCATTGGGATTTTCCTTCTTTTCTACCCAGTAAACTCATCCCCATTGCTTGCAGAGCACTTTGGTAATTCTTAGTGATGGTCTAGAACTCACTCAAATATCCCAGAATAGGCAAATTATGTATGAAAATATTTAGTCGTTTTAGACTTCGTGGTCACTTTTTTTTCTTTTGTTAAGAAGACCTTTATTATACTTTATTACAGCATTTATTCTTTTCTTAACATCACGGTCGATATAGCCGTTTCCATTAGTGTGTAGTGGAAGGACGAAATCGAAAAATAATAGTTTAGAGTTTGGAATATTTTATAGTATCCAAAATTGTATTTTTGTTAATATTTTATAATTATCTTAGTGCTGTGAATTTAACTTCAAAAAGAGTGTATTTTACTGTCAGGTGCTGTAAATTCGGATCATTAAACAAAGGCACGAAATCCCGTTAGGGTAACTCTTTTGTACAAGCAAATTCCTCCGCGAGAGAGAGAGCAATTCCAACGAAGAGAGTCTGCCATCAGCTTTCAAATAGTTCAGTTCAAAAAAGATAGTCTCACTTCTGCTTTCAAACAAGGAAGTCGGTATTCTGCTTCCAAAAGCCAGAACACTTCAGGAATCGCTCAGTGCCAATGATAGATATTTGCCTTCATTCTAGATATACTTCTGATTTATAATTGTGATATTGTAATGTGCTTAAATTTGTTTAGAAAATAATATATTTATTTTAAAACCAGTGGTACTCTCTTAATTATTCTTAATACTTCTATCTCTATCTCAAGCATAATTACAAGCCCTTTATACAAGACCGCTCGTCCACTACAAATACACATAATCATATCATTTACATTACATTGGTGCCAGCTGTTTGGGATATTTTCAACCAGAATCCACAAATTTACAAGTACGTAAAAATTTTCAATTTAATAATATAAAAGAAAAATTATCCATCAGATAATTTGATTGTTTTTAATTATTTTCTCAGCGGAAATAATATTTTAATTAAATATTTCCCATTATTGAATTTCTAGTGAATTTCATTTTTAAATTTTTGTAATTGTACCACTTGTACCTCAATCCCTTGTGAATTTTGAATTTATGAGTGTACTTAATAGATCCCAAATTATAAAGATATTACGCGATAATAAGCTTTCTGTTGGAGGCAATTTACTCCAATTACGTAGACGTCTTGAAAAATATAATCTTTCCCCAAGTAATTCGTTCATTGACAAAATGTATAAGATTAATGGACAAGACATGGGCATCGACGCTGCTGTAGAATATTTACTTGCGCAGCAGCAATAAGCAAATCCTCCAATTAACAATCAACCTAGTCCCTTAAGGAATTTGCAATTAATCAATAGCTTACCTACCTTCGATGGCGAAAATTCCACCAAAGTGTCAGATTTCCTTGACCAAATTAGCCATTGTGCTAGTCTTTCTGGCTGGGACGACGCAGCGAAATTAGAAATATTAGCACTAAGGCTCTCAGGTTCTGCAAAAATATTTTACGACACCCACAAAGCCGAATTACAACGCCAGGGTACAAATATAACGTATCCTCTAATTTCCGAGCGACTTCTAGCCCGATTTCGTAAAGAGAAAACACCCCTAGTCCTCTTACAACAGATGACTAATATTCAGTCCCTACCCATTGAGTCTCCTCAGACTTTCGCGGATAGGATTAGACATATCCAATCCGCCATTCATGATGGATGCAAGAAACTTGAAATAATATTAAATTATAAATAAATCAATTAAGAAAAAGATTGACATTCCCTTGCAAAAGGACAAGACCAGGTATACAAGTCCAGTTACTCGTACGGTTCAAGAACAATTATGGCATTGTACTACCCCTTCTTCTCACAGGGGAGGAATTGAAGAAACAAAGAGAAGAGATATTTTAAGACAGACTTGTGCTAGAAATCAAGGTGAAAGCATCAGACCAGTATCCTATACCAGTATCAAGTTATAAGAATTTACTATAAGATATTATTGTGATTCTCAAAGTACTTAATTTCTCTTAAAGAATATATTTAAATTAATCTACCAGTGTGTTGTTAATTATTCTTAATACTTCTATCTCTTAAACGTATATACATACAAGCCCTTTTCGCTAAGACGCTCACGCCACAAGCTACCTATACACACATCTCACCATCACATTACAAGTATAAGGAGCAATTGTTAGAAGCAACTACTGGGGATTTACGATCGGGCTCTTCGTACAGAATCTCGCGCACGCTCATAAAACAGTACATACTCACATACAAAGTCACAGATACTTTTAAACTAACACAAACACTTAAAGCTGGTCTGTCAATTCCGAGGGTCAGCCCTTCTAACAGACTGAGTGAAGTCGGCTCATTCCCCACTGCTCTCAGACTCCATTTATGAAACGCTCAATAGAAGGAAGACCTGAATGTACTTCAAAATAAACAGTGCTTTGAATTTTGTTGTGAAAGAATGAAAGGAGAAAAAGATCAACTGTCATATAGATAGGATTAGAGCATTTTCTAATTAAGTTCTGATTAAATCATAGTTTTCACTAGTTTGTCATCTCTCCAATGTTTGCACACGAATATGTGAGAGTTCCAGCTGCGTTGTACAAATTACCAGTGAAAAACAAAGTATACAAATCCAAACTTCCATACCTAAAGTTAAGATCTGATTATTTAATAGAAATTATTAATTAAACATGTAATTATTAAAACAAAACAAGTTGTATTAATACAAATATATTAATTAAAACACTCTATTATACAGTAAGTAATTATATTATCAATTTGGTGGTTTACAAAACAGGTGTGCATGATTATAAAGTGCTAGAAATTAAAATCTATTTTGGCAAAACCAGATGGTGTAACCCAGTATGATGATAATAGCCTGTAGATACTGGTTATAATAATAGCAATATTATAAATATTATCTGGCTTTTAATAAAGGGAAATATTTAACAGGATAAAACAGCAATCATTATTCTCTTGTTGAATTATGATAATAATTAAATTAATTTGAATATATTAGTTTACGAGGAAATTATTATTCATAAAATATTATGATTATCATTAATGGCTAATAAGAGAATGTTTCCTAATTGAGTTTCCCCGAAATACATGTTTTGAACTCTCTTCAGCAGGGAAATTTTTTTTTTTATTAAATTTAGGGCTCGTCAATATCTATAGTCATTGGCGCCGAAGCCTTCTCCAGTGTACTGCTGGCCACCGGACAGTGTTCGGTCGTTACAAACAATACTATCCATCACCGGACAGTGAACTGTAGAAGAAGCTCTTAGAAAGAGAAACTCTAAGAGCAGCACGGCTGGATTCGAACTCGGGAGTTCCGCTAGGGAGTCCAGTGCGCTAACCGCCTGAGTTAATACCTTCCCTGGAAAAAATTCTTCAAGAGAAAGGTCTATTTGTGTACGTGTAAATATCTCGAAACCGACAACTCACAGGAAGCTCATGAACTCGGTATTCCATTTAGATAATACCACCGCAACTGACACAAAGGTTTCGGACAAAAATCCATTAATAACTAGAAATTTTCTCTAAACAAATATTTTGAAAATTTGTCACGATAGCGATACTTTTTCTAACAAAGGTGTAAGAGAAAGTAATAATGTATGTTTGCATAAAGTACATGTATATAAGTATCTGCGATAAATAACTATGCAATATAAAAATGATTGAGTATGGTATTATTCAAGATTAAGATGGGAAAACATAAGAAAACACTCTGTGTATACGCATGCATATAAAGAAATATGCAAACAAGAGATACACATTCAGTAGAGGGCTCTAATAACAAAAACACACACACCTATATATTGTAATAAGCTCCAATGAAATTATAATTTATTTTCCAAAATTGAAAATAAAGATGAAAATTCAGTTTTGAATTTTCTCTTTGATGATGATTCCACTAAATTGACTTGGAATGTAAATTTCATGAACAGCCAACTGTGAATGACATCTAAGTTATTACTTTTGTCCAGGCATTACAAAAATATTCTGCATATGACTGGAATGGCACATCAAAAGCCTTGTGAACAAAAAAAAAAAAATAATTCTTTATCCTTTTAAATGATAACACAATGTTTTGTTAAGTATTGATTTTTTTTAGTTTTTCTTATGGCTTTAATCAATTTTTATGTTTGTTTTCAATTTTTTAATAGAAAAACATGGAGGCCTCTGAAAAATTAAGCGAATGATCTCAATGTGCGGATTTTTAAGAGTTCTAAGTACGCAGGCAGTAAGAATTTGATATTCATTTTTACCAATCATCAAGAGATCCATTCACAAACATTTCTCATCAAAATTACAAGTTTTCAGCTTCAGTTTTTGTGGTTTTCTCAAAAACAGAAACAAAAGTCTGGTATAAAATTATCAGATCTCTTTCTCTTGGAGGGGTACTTAATAGAACTGTACAATTGACATATTTCAATTTGGAACGTTTATAGTAGTATAATATAGTAATAGTGGGAGTTTTATTTGACATTCAGGCATAAGCAGCTGGAACCTGAATGTGATTAGATTTATATCTGTGCTGTTAATAATCCTAGCTTTTAAGAAAATTACTTGAAGCTGTTATCGAAAAAATCGCAAAAGAAATGCTTTGAAACTTATAAAGTGACATTTCCAGCTGACCGTTTTCTTCAAAAGTTGAAATAATAATATTAATAATGCAAAATAGCAACAAAATACAACTTAATATTGGTACAAACGGTACAGCCTACTGAAGTGATGCTTTAAAGGAAAACTTGACGTGATAGGATAATTACATTAATAATAGAAAATAAGAAAATCTAGTGAGAATCACTCAGACGACTTTTTCTTACTGTAATTGACAATAATTATAAAATGAGCAAATTTGCATTCTTCTTGGAAGTTTTTACTCAGTTGTCCTAACATAGATATAGCCCGCAAGGGGTGTCTGTTGCATACAGTTACTTCTCCAAGCGACCCTATGGGTTACCACAGCTCAGTACGCACTTCTTCAGGACATTACACAATGCACTTTTTTTTTACGGAGGGGGGAATGTATACACTTAAACAACATAGACTCAACCCTTTACAGACAAGGACAAACACAGTGCACAAACTAGGGTCTCCGTTCCTAGTTAATTGGTCTAAGCTAAGAGAGAAGGAAGGGATTAACTCAGTGGTAGCGCACTGGACTAGCAACGCAGAGGTTCCAGATTCGAATCCAGCATGCTGCTCTTAGATTTTGTGTTCCTAGGAGCCTCTACAGCTCACTGCCCGGTGATGGGCAGTGTTGTCTGTAGCTAGTGAATTGGAGGCCGGCAGTACAATAGGTCTTTCAGGTCGCAGTGTAATAATCCCCTATAACAATCTAACAAAAATATATATATATAAGTGTTGGGATACATGTTGATCAGTAACCATGTCAGGAAACAGAATGTGTTTACACTGTAATCCAGAAGAGAGCGCTCACAAACTCAAATTTCACACAGTAATGGTACAGATTTTCTAGAAAACAACTTCAAATAAATTTATCCCCAAAAATTTTGAAAGAAAAACTTATGTCGGTGCAAGTTTGTATTCCAAATTCATTGTAGCCGTTACCAGGAAATTCCAAAACAAATTTAGAAGCTTATTCACTACAGTCGTATTTGCGATAATCCGGTTAACCAAATTTTGTTCAAACTTGAAATTCTATTAACACTTCTAAACTATCTGGTATTTTATCCTTCGTAGCATGCATATTTATTTTCTTTCTGACCGGTTTCATCCATCGTTCATTGTTGGTATGTATCGTTGTATATACATACCAACAATACAACCAACAAGTGCGAGTAACAAGTAACAAGAAACATTACGTTGAAGTGAACTCTCTATACGAACTTGGTGAATTTGCTCTGACGATGGATGAAAATCCGAAACCGGTCAGGAAGAAAATAAATATGCATGCTAAGATGGATAAAATATCAGATGTTATCCAGCATTGCGGATCCATCCACATATTCAACTTCTAAACTACTTCAACATTTACTTCATACACTATAAAAAGTGTTACTTTAGAAACAAGCTTAACCCTTAAATTTCCCCAAAAAATCCATTTTCCCGGGAAAATGTTTCAAATCAAAGTACCAGGTATTTAGAAGTACAGATGTGCGAAGTTTAAAGTAAATCGTTTTGAAGCCGTTTTTGAGAAAATTGCGAAAAACTAAAAAAAAAAAAAAAGAAAAAATATTCAGTAAAGTCGCACTTTCGGTTGACAGATTTTGTCCGAAATCCTTTTGTCACATGCGATAATAGTATCTAAATGGAATATCAAGTTTGAGCTATCTGCGATTGTGAGATATTCTGTTCAGAAATACACACTTCATGTTTATATTCGCTAATAACATTTGTTTCGTACCTCAAAATGTATTTCCGGTGATAACTCACTGGAAATTTGACATGAGCGTAATATTTTATCTTACAAGGAGTAAGAGGAAGTGAAAATATTGAAAAATCCACTACTCTAGAACAATTTCGCTTTTTGACGTTGTGGTGGAAGAAAGCAATGAAAGTTTTGTAAAATATATTTAATAGTAAATTTACCGTCAAAAAGAGTGTATTTTAGAGTCAGGTACTGTAAATTGGGGTCATTGCTAGTAGGGAAACAAAGGCACAAAATTTAATACAATGCGACTTGGCCAACTGCTTTGTTAGAGAACATTCCTTCGAACAGGCTTTACTCTACCTTCCAACAAGAACAGTCAGACTTCAGCCTTCAAACAAAACGAGTCGCAATTCTGCTTCCAAAGCCAGAACAGAACACTTCAGGAATCGCTCAGTGCCAATGATAGATATTTGCCTTTACTCTAGATAAACATCATTTTATCAAGATACAGTGTGATATAGTAATATACTTAAATTTACTAAGAGATAATGTAATTATTTATAAAACAGTGGTGCTTTCTTAATTATTACTAATACTTCATTCTCTTTTAAACTTGCATACTTCCAAGCCCTTTATTTTACAACACCGCTCGTGCTACTACAAATACACATCACACCATTACATTACAATGTCGAGCTAATATAAAATAGATTAGTGTTTTAATTTCAATTGTTGAAGGAATTTATTAAATGATAAGCAAGTCAATTATATAATTAATATTCATATTATTTTCTGACGTGTTATTAACTTTTCTGTTTTAGGCATTATAATTGCTTGGTTTTCTGAAATTCCTTTAAGTTAGAGAATGTCGAATTATAAAAATAATACTAGGTATATTTAGAAACTGATGGTTTTCATAAAATGAAATCAATATAAGCATTACTATAATATTTTGGCTGATTTGGATGAAATATATAAAAATATGTAAAAAAAAAAAAAGAAAAAAAAACAACGGTTTCGTCTGAATGGATCTCAAGATTTTCACGAACGGAAAAATCATCTTATTATTATAATATGGGTGTAATAAAATGCAAAACAGTGAAAATAATTAAAACATTATATACAATTAGAAAATTATACAATCTTAAATAAACACATAATAATATTATTATTGCTATGAACTACTTTGCAAATTTAGAAGTTAATTTTACCTATGGAAATTACATAGTAGTTAAGGCTTGGAATAGATAATTTGCTGTTCTAGTGTAAACGTCTATGATATAAACTTTATTAACTATCTGATCTAGTGTAGTTAAATGCAAATATAGGGAGAAAATTGAAGTTTCAACTTAATTGTGTAATTGTTATTAAAATAAATGATAAAGAAGGAAAAGAAAAAATGTATTAAAAAACCTTCCACTTCAGACCTTGTTTTTTAAAAAAGTGATGTCAATTAATTAAAATTTTTACGCTCTTCATTATTAGGTTATAAACTTACTTTAACTTATTAAGAAAATTAAGGTCAAAAGAAGAAGAAAGGTCACAACTCTTCGTGTAAACATCAGTTGCAGTGAAAAAAAAATCTGGTATGAAACACTCACACAACTTTCTCTTACTCCACTTCTCAAAATTATAATTGACAAATTTTATAGTTTGTGTACTAAATTTAATCAAATTCTTCGAAAACTGAAAAAACTGTTCAATAAAAGCGCACTTCCGGTTTACTAATTTCCTTGAAGCTCGCAATTTTGGCCATCTATTTATTTCTAATTAAGT